>JACXGM010002529.1:5712-26566 GCA_016801145.1 Umbra pygmaea
TGCAGTTTCAGACGGATCTACAGTAGCCTACGTGTTTCATCCATCTGCCGATGGTGTCGCCATTTCTCATTTCACCCGTTTTTGTGCGTACGCATGGGTCAGAGTTTCCGTGAAGGACCGCACATTTTCCCGTCAAGTTTGCTTTTTATAAATCCCAATTATTGCGTAGAGAGATGCGTACGTCTTCTTTTGTGCGTACACCAGCTTTATAAATGAGGCCCCTGGTCACCAGGACTAAATTCCCAAGCCTCAGCCCGGTGGTCGTATAGTTTCTTCATCCTCTCCTGGATGGTGGCCAACTTGGCCTTTGCCAATTCAAAAGCAACGTACAGCTTGCGCCTAAATCCCCCAACATATGATATTAAAGACGGAGGTGGCTCCGCCGGACGCCAGTCCTGTTCAAGCACAGCCAGGGGTCCACGCACTGCGTGCCCAAACACAAGATCGTTAGGACTAAAACCCGTACTTTTCTGTGACACCTCCCTAGCAGCAAGCAGTAACCACGGTAACCCCTCCTCCCAATCACGATCTAGCTCCGTACAGTATGCCCTCAACAATGCCTTCAAAGTTTGATTGAAACGCTCAAGGGCCCCTTGACTTTGCGCATGGTAAGCGCTAGCGCGGTTATGGTGTATATGCAATTCCTGTAGGACTTGCGCAAAGATGCGCAAGGTGAAGTTAGATCCCTGGTCGCTCTGCACCACTTTAGGTACACCAAATATAGATATAAACTGAGACAGTGCCTTCACAACAGACCTGGCGGAAACAACCAAAGGAGGAGATGTGTCCACCCAGACTCTGCTACCAGCCAGGTTGTTACCCAAAATGACCTGAACCCCCTCAATGGGCAAACAAGGGTGAACCCCAAGCAACACCTGTCCTTAAACTAAATCAGACCCCAACTCAACAGCGTGCAGTGGCACAGGCAATGTGTTCAGACCTATTCCCTGAACCAGGACACTAGTTCCACTATTACTCTCCAGGGAGAATGGCAGAACAGATCCCAACACAAAGGATTCAGACGCACCGGTGTCCCTTATAATTTTAATTGGCACTCCAACCCTGCTTCCCACAAGCAATGTTTTACCCTTACTAATAAAGGGGAAATAGTCGTCACAAGCTTGTGATTTGTTGGGAACCTGAATGGGACTAACACCCCGTACAGGCCCAACTAACCCCACTGGTTTCTCGTTACTACGGGAAGTCTGTTCAATACAGACTTTTTTACCCGTCTATTCAATACTGGGCATTCGTTTTTTCAGTGCCCTGTCCCTTGACAATAATTACACACCCTACGAGGGTCACCCTTCATACGGTATCCACGTTCAGGACCAGCTGGAACCCGGTCAGGCACAAGAATATAAGATTTGGGACAGGACCGGTCTGCACCTTCCCTCCGACACCAGTCTCGACCCAGGGCCTCCCCAAACCCTCTATGAGTCATTGGCACATATTCGTTGGCCAATACAGCTGCTTCAGAGGCAGTGCGTACCTTGTGTTCGTTAATATACGTTGCGAGGCGATCCGGGACCGATTCCCTAAACTGTTCGAGTACTATTAGGTTGGCCAACTCTTTATAACTTGTGCTGCCAGAGGCGGCACACCAACGAGTAAATAGCGATAACAGATCCCGGGAAAACTCCACATGAGACTGTTTTACCCCCAATTTCAACGTTCTAAAACTTTGCCGATACGCCTCAGGGACCAACTCGTACGCCTGTAAAACAGCAGCCTTAACTGTTGCATAATCCTTGCACTCGACGGCGGTAAGGGAAGAGGATGCCTCTTGGGCTTTACCGGTCAATACACACTGCAACATTAACGTCCGGTCCACGTTAGGCCAAGCGCGAGCGTCGGGCACACGTTCAAAGAAAACAAAGAACAGATCAGGATCCTTTTCGCTAAATTTAGGCAATAATCTAAGGTTACCCGCTACATCAAAGGGTAGAGGACGGCCCAGAGAGGTACAACCATAGGACAACGAGTCCTCCTGAAACGAGGCCTCACTTGAAATCTTACCCTCTCTGACCAGATCTAACCGCTGGTGCTGTAATTGTAGTTTGGCCTTTTCTAAATCGTTCTCTATATGATGTTTTTCTTTATCATAGTCCAATTGTAATAACAGTAGCTCCTTTTGTTGCTCATATGTCAAACCCATAACAGACCCAGTTACCGGCACCGGTGGGCGGGATTCACCCACGGTCGCCCTCAAAACCCCGGTGGACAACAAATTGGCCGACAGAATAGACCTGACTATGTCCTTAAGGCGCTTATCACTGATCTCTATTTGATATTTTTCACCTAATTTCAACAGCTGCTCCTTTGTAAAGTGACCAAGCAATTCTTCCGCAGGAGCATGAATAAAATCATCAATAGATGCCATCCTCACACTGAACGCTTACCCCAAACTGCCCTATCCTGGTGAGCCAATCTAAAGTAGAAAAGATAAGCCACGAAATAAACAACCTGGTGTTCAACAACTGAAAGACCAATAAGAGGTACCCCCACAGCCTATGCTACCTCAACCCTAGTCCACAGTGGCTTTGCAGGTTTTTTTAAGCAAAACAGCCCTCTGGCACAAAGAAGATACCAGTACCCCGGTACCAACTTCGAACCACGGATGTGCACCCTAGACAATCGCTCCACCCGCTAACACCACACAAAAATAACAAACAGCGCACAATGTGTACCCGAAGGAAAACACGCCGCTATGCCTAACAGGGGACAACAACAGCTCAGGGCAATTGTTTACTGCATGCCCCACAATCTCTCCTTGTCCACACCACCTAAAGGACTCACCTTCTCCCCCAGATGACCCAAAAGGAAAAAAAAAGATAGTCTCTAGACCAACCAGAATAGAGACGACGTGGGTCTCTCTCCACCGAAACGCCAAACAAACCAAAACAGCACAGCAACCAAACAGCGTGTACTGATACACAGCCACAACCCCCCTCCAAACAGCGCACTACATATGCCACAACGAGCGCACCGCCAACAGGGACAAAAGACAGACACGAAGCGCCAACTTACGAATCAACAAGCAAAGGAGTACAAAACAAAACCAAGGCACAGATCCCGAACACGAGCCCCCATATGTCACAACCCGGCTCTAGACCATGACATCCAAAAAGCGGAGACCAAACGCCAGCTTGGAAGCCATAACAAACACTGTTTATTCTTCCTTTTTGAATCAAAGCAAATATGCAGTGTGAGAAATCAGCGGATGTAAGTAATGTAAATGTTGAGCTGTATGTGAAATATATGAGAGGAAGGTGTTGTATAGCGCGGTCCATTCAATATGGATATCAAAACAAAGACAACAAAAATGCCCAATGGAGAGAGAGAGACCGTCTCCTTGCGCCCGCTCAGGTTTATAAAGCCGATAGCCCAGGTGCAGCTGGTCCACGATAATCAGCCCCGCCCACCTCCAAACCTGTAAACACACACAGACACAGGCAGACAGAGCGAGAGGGCAGACATGACCAACAAGGCAGCGGGCACTCTGATGAATCTTGCTTGCTGGACCACGTCTACACTTTCCACAAGATGATGGGGTTAAAAAAGGAACGGTTGGATGACAAGCTTTCACTCAAAGATTTTACCATGCAGTACTTCAAAGCATACTTGAATGTGATTACTCGTTTCAATAAACTGCACCAGTCCAAATTACCCCCTGAGTGGAACAAGGTGATCAGACTCCTCTCTTCATCGACTCCGCTCTTTGTCAACAGGCAGCAGTTTAAGGACCCGGATTATACTGAGGCCTTAACGTACCTTCAGTTCAACATGGTCACAGAGGAGTCTCGGCGCATTTTCAGGAGCCAAAGGTCTGTTGATGAGCTGGAGGTCATGGACCCCAAGTTCGAACCTGAGAAGCTGCGTATCTTCCACCAGGATGAACAGCATATTAAATACACAACAGCGTACATTAACAAGGTGATGAAGAAAAAGACCCCCGTTGGGGAAAAGGTTCTCAGCATCGTCAAGAAATGTGCGTCCAACAAAGGTCCGAACGCATGGTACGAATTTCTGAAGTAGGCCGCTCAGACGCTGCCCAAGCTCTTTTCGGTGACCAAATACCGGCAAGGGATCCGTAGCAATGAAAGGGATTATCTGAAGGTGGACAAGCTCTGGGTAGGTTGCAAGGTGCGAATGATCTGGCACATGAACTTCAACGGCATACAGGTTGCAAGCAAAAAGACATCCCTGTGCTCATCTACCATAATGTTGTAGGTTTATTTGGTTGCAATCGTGTGTAATGTTTGTGTCACAATAAAGAAACCCTAGACCATGTAACTGTCTTCCATACATATTTATTTGTTTTTACAATTTAACAGTAAAAAAACTTTGTACAACCAGAGGAACATAATATAATATCAAACTAACTTGGTAACAGATTATGTTGTTGGGTTGCTGCTCAGGGTTCATGAAGGGGATAGTTTTATACTTTTTGGTGTTCTTCGGGCTATCCTTACTATGTAGTATGTGGTGACGACTTGTGAGGTGGACTTTGTTAGCTTCTTAGCACGTTCTGAAGCAGGGCAGGGTCTACAGAAGGTCTACTGAATACACTTGTCGTGTTAGAGTCACTGGCTGCACTTGAGTTCACAGTCTGGTCACTCACAAACTGGGCGCTTATATTTGAATTGCTAGAGTTGGAGTGGTTGTCAGTTGGCCGGGCTCGACACAATCCATTCCTCGTATCGCTTGATACTCCACTGAGACACTGCTGGTATAGAAACACGGTCTAGCGAGCTGCAGGCTGATGTTCAATGAGACCAGAGTGCAGTAATTTAGTGATCTGGATGTTTCTCAAGTAAAGGTGACAACTTGTGAGGTGGGCTTTCTTAGATTTAGCATACATGCTCTGATACATGGCAGGGTCTACAGAAGGTCTGGTGAATACACTTGTTCAGTTGGAGTCACTGGCAGCACCTGAGCTCACTATCTGGTCGCTGACAAACTGGGTGCTTGTGATTGAGTTGCTCGAGTCGGAGCTGTTGTCAGTCGGCCGGGCAGCAGCAGCGCTGTCTTCTTTGCCAAACGCTAGGGTCATCCACCACTGACCAGACCACGACTCGCTAGTGATCTTGGTGAGATTCACACGTTCCATGCTGAGCCACCAGCTATCTGCGAGTCGATGCCCACATAGGTCTTCACGGTGTTGTTCATCGGGCTTCACATTCAAAAGTCTCATCCACCAACTGTCCTGCTTGACACATTCCATTCCTTGTATCCCTTGTTATTCAACTAAGGCACTGGTATGGAAACACAGTCTAGTGAGCCACAGGCCAATGTTCAATAACACCATCATACATAGGAGTGTAGTAATGCACTGATCTGGATGTCTGCCCCATGAAACAAATTTTCTTTGCATTGAGGTGACTGTGGCCTCTCTTCGTAGGTCCAGATAGACCATATACTTTTGCACTTAGTGACACGGGTGGCCTCTTTCTTTAGTAAAATAAAAGCAAAAGCGTGTTCAGCTCAATGTCATCTGGGTTGTTCTCAAAACTCCCCAGTACAGCAGGCAAGCCAGGGTGCCGATAAACAAAGGCAATGTGTAAGAGAAGGGAACTAGAGCGAGATGGGCTGTGTTGCAAAGAACAAAGAATGCCATGTGAGTGCACCAGAAGACAGGTAAAGGAAAAAAGCTTGCTTACTGTAGCGTGCCTCTGAAATTTTAGAATCTGACTGTCTCTCCTCCCTGTACAGAGCAAGCACTTCACTTTTGCTGGTCGTCAAGAGGGCCGACCACTGCCGCTGCCTGGTCCTCTCGAGTAGCATGCTAGTGTCAGGCATACGTACGATATGAGAGATTTGAAACCCGCGACCAAGAATATCACCTTGTACCCATCAAGCCAGATGGAGTTCTTCTGTGTCAGATCCCCCAATGCCAGGTCATACGACAGGTAGATGATAGAAACCAAGACAAAGCACAACTTAGTCCCTTGGCAATGTGACATGAGATAAATGTTTTCGAACTAGTCTGACGAATCCAGACAAACACAAAGGTTGTCCATTGTAGAATTGGTAACAGAGACGGACCTCGTCTGCCCGAGCATTCAATTCACAAGAGGACAACCTCTTTGCCACTGCATAATTGGTAGTATAACCAGGTGTGAATGTAGATGACTAGGAATAAAATGAAAAATTTTTAACATCTCTGAGACGGATACACCCGACATTGGGTCCGCGATCACGCTGGTGTCACTGCGAGTGCTTCGTCACTCCGAGCTCAGGACGGACAGAATGGAACCTGCGGTCAGGGTGATACACACCATTAGAGACCACATGGCTCCCAGCAGACCCTATGCATACAGGTTCCACAATCTGATTGTGTGCAAAAACATATAGGTGAAAACAAGGGCACTTGAGAACTTGAGCAACCTGATCGTGTAAAAACTTTCTGGGTAACATGGCCCGTTGATAGAGAGAGTGAAAGAGAATGTGGTGTCTTTATTTTAATGTGTACCAAAAATGAAAAGCTGGACTGCTAGACTCTGTTCACCAATCTATCAGAGTCTCCTGTGTTGCCTGCCAGTATTGTGCTCTCAAACTTTGACACTGTCTCATGTCCGATTGTTGTCATCCTGTTGAACACGCTGTGGTTATAATAGTGCCACTCGCAAAACCTGTTGCACCTGAAGGTGTGTCCGGCCTCCGTACCTATATGCACGTAGTAGCAGTTATGGCTATTTTACAGGTAGTCGTGCAGTTCCTCTTCATCAGCGACCCAGGTGAGACCTAGTGTCGCTCCGGCTTCGTCTCCCAAAATGGTGACATTGTTTCCCGTGCTGTGCACAGATTTCACAATCAGGTACAATTTCACAGCATGTGTAGCATCATTTCTTGGAACGGTGGTGTTGTCGACTTCACCCGTGTGGTAATCTGTACCCGACCATGACGCAATGGAGCCCACCAACTGCACGACCTGCTTGACCAGAGATGACTTTGACACAATAGAGTGTAACACAAGCCACAAATGGTCATTGCGAATGGGTACATTCTTGAGAGCAATATCTGTCACGTTGGAAACCACAGTCAGGCGATACTGATGCTGGGTCTGACGGCCACCCAAGCCATCACACCTGATCATATCGTGAAAGTGTTGGAGCGATTTGTTCTCGGGGCCAGTATAGCTGTTTATACACCTCTTGGCTATCAGAGAGCTACCCTTCACAATGTACGTGTTATACAGGTCCACGATCGACAAGTATTCCTCTAATCGACTGTTGATAGGCATGAGTCTGACACACACATCTTCAACTCGATGACTTTGTTTGGTGGTCGAAGGCGATCAGTTGAGAGGGTACGTGCTTAAAGTTAAGACTACCTAGGGCTAGGTTGTTCCATTGCCCCCTATAGCCATTCAACCCCGATAGCAGCACATCGTTATGCGCGTCAGCACCGATTGCCATCTGCGAGGTGTCAAGTGCAGTGAGTCTACAGGATCAGGACCCTGCTTACGAACCCACCGCGATGGAGATCAGGGACTTTACCATACCCTCCTCCTGCGATGCCACCTTTCTCTTTTTGGACCAAGCTGTGTACAGTTCGAACAACAAACTCTCGGTAGCGATCGACGTAGCCACCTTCTCCGCGGTTAACCCGGACATAGAACATGTGTCAGAACATGTGGGCATCCAGGAACCGAGACGCCTCCTCTGATGGGGTCATGTAATACCTCTTGACTCTGCTGAGACAAGGAGTCAGAGCAAACAAAGGAATCTTCACACTGTCTCTTACGGGGGGCTCAAGATCAGCCCGCTCGAACATGGAGATTTGCGGCAGGCCGCGGTCATCAGCGAGCTATCGCTCGCCAACATGGAAACCAACACTGTTAAACTGCGAAGAGGACCACAACACCAAGTGCTGCTCGAGGTCCAGTGCCGCCATTTGGGCTAGGAACAGGATGGTGAACGTCACCGCAACCTCGACCTCATTCGAGATGCTCAAGCGGTTTCCCGAGCTGCTTGCCGTCGTGTTCTGTATCAACCAGTTTGTCGTGGCCCTGGTCGAATTAGATTTCAGACGTGAAGTTCGATCCAACACCCCCGCGATACTAGGTATCATTTAGAGGGACTGGAAGAGACAGCAGATAACGGCGGGCATATTCACTGTCGCAGCAGCTACAGCAGCAGCGACAGCAGCAGCAAGGTCTCACGACAGAAGGAAGCGCTCCGTGTCGACCGACCCCGGCGTGACGAAGCTGGACCCCACATCCAGCGCCAAGAACTGTCTTGACCCGCAGTCGGGTTTAGTACCACGGTCGTGTGTCCCGAGCTCATAGCCGCTCACGGGGCATTGGGTATATTTAAGGAACCCCACAAGGAGCTGTACGCCACCAGCTACGATAAAATCTACGTAGCCAATTTGTACAATCTCGAGTCGTGCACCCTGGGAGAGCCAAGCCGAAAAGCCGCAATCTCCGCAAGGCATCCACAGACCGCGGTCTACGTCAACACCCTCGTCCCCACTACAGATAGCAATCACTACATGGTAGGCATCCTGGATTCAAGAACAGTTTGTGGAGTATGCGCCTGTCGGATTTCCATATGCGGAGGTGACAGCAGTTGCAGGAAGGACTACGGACGGCTCTGCAACTCAGCACACGAGATCATCAACGATGCTCGCAGGGCTGGCAAGCTGATCAGGGAAGGTCTCGAGGACCTGTCTGTACAGGATAAAAAGGTCAGGATGTACGAGCTGCCTGAAAACCTAGCCATAACCGGGCTGGACAAATTGTAGCGAGGTCGCACTAGGAGGAAGAGGTTTCTTTTTTCAATGACAGGAATTGTAGCCTTGGGGCTCGCGTGGCACGTTTCCAAGAGAATGGATGACATGCAGGCTCAAATGGACTCGCTGCAGAACTTGTACGTCTCTGTGTCAAATAGGTTAGTTTAAGTGAGCAACAAGCTTGACACCAACATAGCCCTGGTCAATGGTAGGATCGATGATCAGGAGAAGAAGATACAGAAGAATAACGATATCGTCAACAGCAACTTTGCCATGATGCGGGATGCCATGATGAGGAACACGGAGGTGGCTATGCACGACACCAATGTCAAGTTCTCGGTCATGGCCAGCTATCAAATGTGGTATGCTCAGATACAGAGCGTTACCCATCAGATGATGCAGACCATGATGTACAACAAGTTCATGGCCAGAGGAGTGGAAAACTGTCTGAGGCAGATAGAGTCAAAGCGTTCGGGCAGCTGCCCCAGCGGCATGGCGATAATGCAGGAGCACCTCGGCCTGTCCGAGTTCCCGACCGTAGTCGCGGCCCTGTACAAATACAGAAAGCTTTTCATAGTAAACTCTATCCTCGGCACTGTCAACAAGGCCATAGTCAGAGGGGTTATTCCCATGCCCAAGATGAGTCCGTTGCTGGCCAAACTACAATGTATGGTTGATAGACGGCAGGTATTACGAACCGTCCGAGTGTCACGGCAAGTACTGTCACAAGCCCGAAATTCATGAGAGGTACATCAGATGCGTGAAGGATCCCAGCGAGTGCAAGACAGTATGCGCTCCCTGTCACCGAGGTATCTGCTACTAGGATAACAAAGTCACTTGGATGCAGGGTTCGGCCGCGGTAGAGATCGAGTCGCATCCACTCAAACCTTTCTTGGGACCTAACAAATCGGACAGCCTGGTGTCCTTCTCAGATCTACTGAAACCCAACATCCCGGATATGCCCAAACTGGAGTTGCTACAGGCCATGAACACCAGCGTAAATCTTCTCGATGTGCGAACAGACCTGGATAATATCACAAGAAGCCTTGTGGACTTTGACAAGCGCTACGATAAGATGATGGCCAGCAGGGTAACCTTCGGAGCGTGGCTTTTGGGACGTGCCAGCGAGGCGGCCCTGTGGACTTCTATAGCTCTAACTTGGTGTACAGCACTATCACTAGGGATCGGAGGAGAAGGTGGTGGTAGCGGCAGTGGTGGCGTTACGCTCACAAACTATACAAAGAAACTGCCTAAAATATTGTAGACACCAACGCACATTTGTACATGTATATAAAATGTGTGTATACTGTTAT
Source organism: Umbra pygmaea (assembly GCA_016801145.1). Lineage (NCBI taxonomy): Eukaryota > Metazoa > Chordata > Actinopteri > Esociformes > Umbridae > Umbra > Umbra pygmaea. Next base: position 15,765 of record JACXGM010002529.1, read on the forward strand.
ACCCCTTGGATGCTTGAATACATTTCTTATGGGTCAAAAAGTGTTGGTATCTGTCATTGTTTTTTATGTATGATTTCAAACGAGGATGGGGTTAGGATTAGAAACACACTGATGATGGGTTTGTGGTCACACAACATTTGTAATGAGTCAGCTTAGGCCTAGTGATATGGTGAACTTAAGATGGTGTAATATAAGTAATGTGCAGGTTCAGGCAGATACTCCACAAGATATCATAAAAGATTAACAAACTTAGGCATATTTCCTTCCAGGGATAACAGACCATGGTTAGAAAGGCTTCACACAGCTCTTAAAAAAGGTAGACCAAAACAACAGTGTGTGGAACAAAACGAGGCAAAATGGTAAATCCTAGAGACTTGACACCAAAACAAAAACATGTGTCACTTAAACATACAGGGCCCTATCTTACACCCAGCGCAATTGACTTTTTACACAAACGCATGTATCATTCCTATCTTGCACCCGACGCATATGGGACTTTTCCCTCCACAGACGCGCGTCGGTAAATTAGGGAATGTAATTTTGCGTTCGTTGGGCGGTTCAGCGAAAAGAAGAGGCGTGTTCCGGCGCAAATGTTCCCTGGTGCTATCTTGCAGTCCACGAAAACAATTCCGCCACTGACCAGGAAAAAACCTGGTTTAAAGTCAGTGGCGTGTTATTTATATACTATTTTAAGGGCGCATGCTTAACCATAATGTAGCGTGTGCACACTTTGCTCCTCTCATCTACACAAATGTAGCAGTTCTTTATTATTGCAATACATAATTAGAAGGAAAAATATTACCACACGAGGACGTCATTGTGGTGTCCGAAAATGTGAAAAATAGGTACATCTAGTGTACACATTTACTCAAATTATTCATAATGAATAATTTGCACTGATATACATCAACCTCAAGTGAACCCATTCAATCAACAAGTATACACAAGTTATTTGCAATGCTAATAGTAAAATCACCCATGTCTTTACTCAGGCTCAAGCCACGACTAACTTTGCCATGAGGAATCCCCCCTTGGATGGGTGGCTATGAAGGGGACAACAGCTATCCGTTAAAGACATGGTTAATGATGACACAACTTATGATGCGTAAAATGCCATTCAATCAAAAACACACACACAAACACGCAGTGTAGCCTAATTGAACGAACATTTGGCACACTGAAAATGCGCGTCAGATGTTTGGATAGAACAGGTACACTACTCAAGTCGCAGCATTCTTTGTGGCTGTTGTATTTTACGCAACATTTCCATCATGGATGTGTTGAGGACATTAATTAGGAAATATAAGAGGACTTCAGGAGACGTGATGTTGAAATGCGTGCCAGCCACTAAATGCCCAGAAATGCAGAACGGGAGTGGAAAGCTTATTTGACAGAAGAGTTATCTCGTTCTAATGTTAGACTACATTGCAAAAATATTACCATGCATTCATAACCTCGGGATTCAGTGAGAGTGAGTCCAAAACATCGGAAAGTAGGGTATGTCTTGTGACATTTCTTTATTTACATTTTGTAAAAAGAAAAATCAATAGAACATCGCCGTTATAATAGCAATCCACAATGGAACAAGCGCGCCTGCTCTTAAAGGGAATGTGAGATGACGATCTGATTGGTTTATTGCATGTTACGCCCAAACCACACCTATGACTAATGAAGCTACTTTAGACCAACCCATTTTAGATATGCTTCGGGCGCAAGAACCATTTATCCCGCCGGTAAAATAGCAACAGCGCCCGGGAGCCTCCCACAATGTAACTTGCGTTTCGCGTTTGCTACTTGCGTTTCAGATCGTTAAAATAGGGCCCACAGACTATAATACCAAATGAAATTATCTCTAGTACTCACAAACAGCCATACATTTATATAACACACTTTATTTAACACAACCCCGGAAACAACAATTCCTCGGCCCGCGCGCAACACTCCTGAAGCATTTCCCCTCGAGATCACCAAATCACCAGGTTCGACAATGTTCAGTTCGGTTTGCTTGTCGGGTATGACCATCTCCTTAGGTGGTTGAAACCAGTCGCCCGAGTGTTGCCCAAAGAACCATCCACCCAGGGGGGAAGCCGGCATGCATTCGTCCAAGCAATTGTAGCGGTCAATGATCATGGAGCCTTTCACGTGCATGTTGCGTATGTCCCCATTGACATCAGGTTTGATCGTGGTGTAACCGCTTCTGTTCATACTCAGTACCAGGGTGTATTCCTTGTCTTGGGCCAGTGCAAAGTTAGGAGCCACGACCGCTACACCGTGTGATCTGACGCCGGGGTCATCCTTTTCGGTATAGACGACCACGCTGGCATTAGCCGCCATGTCGTAGTGTAAACCCAGGCCGCATTCGATGTCCGAGTCAAATTTAGCCTCCTGTAGAGATGAGCACTCTGCCCTTTGATGTCATGTAGTCATATTCTAGTAGGCTTGGGTTTTTTGCAGGTTTGGATGGATTACGTTCATGAATTCACCGTCGATTTTCAAATTATCACACACCTCTGTCACATGCGGGTTCTTGTTGGTGCACAGCACGTCCACGGACACTGAGCCTTCGTAGACAGTGACATCGGGAGGCTTATATTCCTGAGCTGCCATGGTGTCGCACATGGCTGCAGCAGGCTGTGTCTTGTCTTCTTCTTCTTCTTCTCTCTGTTAATTGCGGATTAAAAACAATTATTAGGTGCATACCGCCACCTACTGTACTGGAGTGTGTAACATTATGCCACTTTACTATTTCCAGGACATTACTGGTGGAATAACACAGACATGGGTTGACATATTATGGTTGGATAATTCAGTCATGGGTTGACATCTCAGCAATGAGTTGCTGCTACGGTTGGATAGTTCAGTCACGGGTTGACATGCCAGCCATGGTCAGATGTCCTAGCAATGAGTGGCTGCCACGGTTGGATAGTTCAGTCATGGGTGGACATGTCAGCTGATGTCTCAGCAATGAGTGGCTGCCATGTCCAACCAGTGCCTGGTGGTTCGAGTTTTTCTTATGCAGCCAATGGTAGGGAAAGAAACTCACATCCAAGGTCTGGTATACAAAGCCCTTACGATGTGAGCTACATCATAATCACAGCCTGTTAGGCGTTGAGAGGTACTAGACTGGGCTCACATTTTCACCATAGACTACAGTGTACATTGTCTCGTGTACAGTCTTGTTGTTTCATACGGGAGTGGCTCACATTTTATACCATAGATTACAGTGTACTTAGTGTTGTGTACAGCCTGGTGGATTGCAAACAAGATACTTTACAGTTCCACTGGAACCCACGTGGCTTTATTCTTTGATATTCAACAACAACAACAACATGGCGGATAAAACAACAAGATTTATTGTGACAAAACACCTCTGTGGTATTCGGTTTCTCGCTGTAAAGGTGATTTTAGCTGTGAAAGCACAGAAAGACTGTTTGATAAAGTGGTCAGCCTGATGACACTCAAGTAAGAGGGTCTATCTGAAAGAGAGAAAAGGTACAAACCGAAAACCATCTACAAGATTATCAGGAGCATGGTGATACATGACATCAACTCTATGAAGCTAAATCCTTCGCCCTCACTGCTACTTGCGCTTATGGACCTGGTGGACATTGAGTGTGGAAACGGCCTTGACTCTATGGCCTTGACTCTAAGTGAAGACAAGGCTGGTGTCAAACACGTATTACTGTCATATGGTAACTACACGGCCTTCTGTATACCGAATAAAGAGCTGAACAGCGGTGGTAAGAAGGTGATTCCAGTGGTCACACAGTTCTCTGAATGCAACAACCTATACTACTATGACCGCAGCAGGTCTATGCTCAGAACCTACAACGTGTGTATCGCAACACCGGAAAAAGGTAATCTGAATTCGTACTTTGTGCAAGAAGTACTGTTTGTGCCGGGACCCGAGAGCCTCAAGGTGCTGGAAATGGTCACGGGTAACAGGTTTGACTTTTGGGACATGGCCCTCGAGGTGCCCACGCACTTCACAGCTCTCACACCTTCCTTTCAACAAATCCAACCTGTCCAGTTGCTGCAGACCGAGTGCAACAACACCCCATATGGACAGAATGGCATTAACGTGCAGGTCTCCCAGATGGAAGAGGTACACCCCATGTACTACATGATAGGCACAGATTCTGGTACCGTGTTGACAAAAAAGCGCGAGTCCAGCATTGATTATTTTACCAAACATCAAATGAAATGTGATCTGAAGCACTTCCACCATAAGAACGGTGAACCTCGTACTGTCTACTTTAGAAGGAGCAGTAGTAAGCTACTTGATGGCAAGCAGGTGAACCTGGTGCTGGTTGTTACTTTGAGAAAGGATCAGATTCAGGCTACTTTGCTGTACGTGTCTACCACGTTGAGGTTTTACAGGGCTGTGAAGCAATATTGTGTTAAGGGCAACGGGGAGCTAGCAAGATGCTGGAGTGACACGCTAAATGAATTGAAGAGGTCGACTTTTATCACCGGACACAAAATGTATCAGGAGATATACAATCCTACATTGACAGCTTTCGTCAAGTGTGTGAATCCGAACAGTTGGTACAATTATCTACCCAATTACCTGGAGAGCAGGATTTCCAAGGACCATGTCATGGTCGAGGTGGTGGAAATGGGCATTGAATTGATGGACCACAAGATTCCCAATGCCTTCCCAGTGGCCGAGTTGCTGTTATATTGCCTGATTGAGAAAGTGCAAGAATACCTCAAGTTTTGGAAAATGTACTCATCTGACAACATCATTCACATTATCGTGAAACAGAAGCATGTCAGTATGGTTGAGGAGCAGATAAGAAAGGACTGGAAGGAGTTGGCCCAGGTTGCCACCGTTTACATTCCAAAGAGATATGGCGAGGCTGGGAACGCCAAAAAGGTATCAGACTACAAAGAGCTGTTCAGCCATCAGACCCTGGACAATGTAGTGAAAGCCCTGAAGACGTGGCACGCGCTGGCCAAACATGATATGAGCAAAATCAGGGACAAGGAGTTGGTGAATATGTATACCAATGTTAAGGTGCTTTTTTAAAAACTCTGCACGTATCACAACAGATTGAAGGAATGTCTGAAGTTTGGTGGAGAAGGAGAGCAGAGCAGATTGCCCTTCCCGCAATCTACAGACAGCGCTCAACAAAAAGATGCTAGCATGTCCTCTAAGCGTCTGGCTGAGGTCGAAGAGGAGCACAGCGATGACGAGTCTATGACTGCCGGTGTCAGCAAGACAAATGACAGCCTCTACTACTCTATCGTCACACCGAAACCCATTCAGATTTCAACGTGGATCAAGAACATTTCGACTCTGCTGACGAGCGAACCCTGGTTGAATGGTGTTGACGATGTGAAAAGAGACACAGTTTGCACTCTCCTGGGATTGGATAACACCCTGCTGCACAAGAGCTATAATGACATCCTTCGCGATTGGGTCATTAGCAACCGACCGTTGTCACTATGCTGAAGAGGTACAGGTTCAAGGATAGACTCAGCAAAGCTCTGGTGGATTGCTTAGAGTCTATGTCCAGTGACCACTGGAGAAGCAAGGTGTTGCTGTCTTTCCAGCAGGGTACACGGGAACAACCGAGGGGGCATTCGGACCAGTCCCTGGTGGTTAAACCGTACAGTAGTAGTAAGATGAATCCTAAGGGTGCTGCTGCACGGAGCAATAAAGGCAATGTGTGTGACAAAAGACTCTGCAAATGCGCTAAGAATCAAGCACCACTGTTTCACCACCGCAATGCGGTGAAGATGGACCTAAGTCAAATAAGTCTTCGGCCTCTAAGTCATCCGGGGGTTCCAAGACATGATGAGCACACAGTTTGTGCTGCAGGTACATCGACAACAAAGACCAGCGGATTAGTGGAGCGGAGGAGGAAAACGGTGAACAAGAAGAGAGGAGTCATGAAGATGACGAATATGAGATCCCCGGAGAGGATTTGGAGGCTTCGAAGGACTACGACCACAGCGAGAGTGTTGGCAAATATGATTACATTGACAACTTCAAAGACGACGTCCCTACCAACGAGGACTACTACTATAGCAGCGAACAGAAGGAAGACGACGAGGTGTTCTGTGCACAGGGTAACGGGATGACCAAAAAGGCTAAACGTGAGATAAAGAACGCTAATCGAGCACGCAAGTATAATAAGCGCATGAGGTCAAATTCAGAGTCCGAAGAAGACCCCTGTTCTCCCAGGTCTACCCGTAGTGCTTGTGGTGGTGGTCATGGTGGTATCAAGAAGAACACTCGTAAGCATGTACTACAATCTGACTCGGACAAGTCGATCAGGCCAGATGTTAAGCGTGTGAAATGTACAAAAGAGAACAAACGCTGGCCGGACAATATTGACGAGCATAAAGCAATGATGAGTGCCAACGTGGTTAAGGAGACTTCTTTCCAGCACTTTGACAGAGAAGATAAGACAAGACATCCCTCCATTCGGTCATGTGCCTGGGTAATAGCTTGACATTTAATGCAGCCTTGAGTGTGATCAAGACTTGCAGCAGAAATGCGTGAGCCTTGTAAGGTGAGTCCCACGCATGCCACTCAGACACCTACTTGCAACCTCTGAAGAACTGAGCGCACTAAAAGACGAACACACGTTGCATCTAGAGCACTTACAACATCCGTCTCGGGGACCAGTAAATATACCAGGGTGCTTTCGGGTCACGCGTTTTGACAAAATAACTACATTGTCTTTGAAACATGCTATCTCCTTGACTATGGTCGTGTTCATCTCCCCCTTGATCTTCTTGCATATCAAATTCAGCGTACTCTTTAGCTCGTCCGGGACTGAGTTTGCGCTCGATCCACTGTGTGGTTGCGATGCGTCTTCAACACCCGGATCAATATTGTTCTCCTGGGCCTTGGAGCATGGGGTGTCCACAGCGTTGTTCACTACGGTTGAGTTGGTCAAGTACCTCATCATCACCGGCATCGCGCGATGATGTTCCGCAACTCCGTCCGAGGTTATTCGTATCGCAGGGGCATACCTCAGCTGACACGTGTCCTACAGCATTTCTACCCGCGGTTTCTGCACCACTACGAGCCTGTTCGGGTGTCTGCATCACATCGGTGAAGGCTGGCTTAGGGGGGACCTGACATACTTGGTCGCAGATCAGCCTGGTCGAATTACCCTGCTCGTCTGGATTGTGGCCATGAACCCTGGGAGCCTTCTTCGAGTGCTTGACCTCGACTGGGTTTTTGGTGTCACCAGTCTTGCGTTTCTTATACTTGCTCTTGTATACATCTTCGAGCTCTTTGGCCTTCTTTGAATACCAACTGTAAGGCTGGATAAGCCCAGGATCCAACCTGATAAAGTCTATGCCGTAGTACAGCTTGGACTAAGACTCGATCACTGTAACAGGCGATCCTGCTGCGGAGCTTGCCGCCACCACCTCAGTGAGTCTCTCGGGGATGTAGTCATCACAGACTATGACATCGGTCGGCCTATACTCCCCTGCCTGTACAGACACCGGCATCTGTTTGGAACTTGTTAACTGGGCCTCGCTGATATCTTGACTCAGACACTGGTATCGACTGAGTGTCAGCAGTTTCGACGGAGACCAACTCTCTTGAGGGAACAGCGTAATGCACAGCACTCCCATGGAGACAAAATGCTTGTCCGCTATGTCGCAGCCCATGCGATACAGGTTGTCCTGTATCTCCTGCACACTAGGCCTTCTGTCTTTGTGTTTCACATGAAGGGCGCGTCAATCTCCTGCATGTAACGGGGCTCAAACGATTTGTCATTCTCTTGGCTGTACACCTCGAGTAGGTTGGCTAGATTCTCGGCATGTTTCTATTCACAATAACCTCGATCGGACTCCTTCTTGTATTGCACCAAGGGTGAGCTGCTGTAGAGTTCCCACATCACGCTGTACCAGCTAAACACGTCACTACCGGTGGCCAAGTTCAAGCACCAGAGCACTTCAGCAGCCATGTTAGTGCGGTTGCCCCGCGGCTGATGTGGGGTGAAGAAGTTGCAAGACGTGCCAAAGTCGCTGATCTTGAAAGCGAATGGTATGGGCTTTCTATCTGGCTGGTGACAGACCAAGACGTTCCTGTACGTGAAGTCCCTGTGTTGGATGGTTCTCGATCTCAAGTAATCCAGCCCTCGGAGCGTGTCCATTTCCACTGCGGGCACGAATGAGGTGTAATCTATACGCAACGAGAACTCCTGCAGCGAGGCTACGGCTCGTTCCATGACGAGCACGGCTCTACCTCCCAACTGGTAGCCGGGGATGTCACACCAAAACCCTCAGAATGTGCGCAGGATGTTTAGGTGTTTTATAGAGATGCCGATCATCACCTCTTCCCCTTGAGATACAATGTGTGCATAGTGACTGAATGGCTCCTCGATGACAGGAACGCTCCAGTTCACCATTTCTGTAAACAGGTTGGTTTTCGCCATGAGGTGATCGTTAATCGAAACGGTCACCCCGAAGCCTCCTCGACCCAACACCTTGTCCGGTGTGGTTATCAGTTCTTCTATGTCAAATTCACATTTTGTGTCACGGGGTGTCACCATGTCTGTGTACACGCTCCATGGATTTGCTTTCGCATTACACTTTAGAGACTTGTATCTTCGCCCAAAGTTGTCTGCGGTCACGATGCCGTCCTGGGTTTGGTCGTCTCGTAGCTAGAGGGCAGCATGCCATTTATCATGGGCTGTGCATGCTGCGAGATGGGTTTGCAGTGCTGATGCTGACACGTTGCAAAGTTTGGAAATAGTGTGCCTCGGGGATTCATGACTATCGCCTGTGCGTGCCTCATGAACTTGCTCAGCTCCTGAGAGTGTGGCTCTTTCACATTGCATTGGATCACCAAGAACAGCACGAGTCATACTTACAGCTCCAGATCTCTGGGCCGTGCTAGCGTTTAGTGTATACCACTAGGCAATGTTTTCCCTCGATCCGAGGTTCCTCGTGGATACTCAGCACATGTCTGAGCATATACAGAGTGACAACCCTGTCGAGTACTATTACTGTGTCCTTGTCGTGTCTGAAGGTGAAATTGTTAAGTTTTACCCCGAGCCACTCCAACACACCAAGCACATCACTGTCTTAACGTGATACAGATTGTAGTGCTCTAACATGTTTAGCAACCTTTCTGCCCCGCTCCTGATTTGATTCCTCATCGGCTCCATTGTCGTTCGAACTTCAAGGCAGTTCTTTCCAGAATTACCAATTGTTTCACATATGGGAGCCCAGGAAAAATGTAGCTTCCTTAGTGGACATCCCCGGGAGCTGGCTTGAGACTAAAGTGTGTACCAACTACCCTTCGGCTCCACCTATGTCTGAAGGCAACTTCTCGATCGGGTTCCACAACAATCTTCCCCAGCATCAGCAGCCTCAGCAGTTAACTTACCGTGTGGAGCATTAACAATATCCAACGCAGCAGCAGCAGCCTCAGCAGCAGGAGCCTCAGAAGTTAGCTCAACATGCGGAGCATCAGCGATATCCAATGTAGCAGCAGCCACCACATCAGGTACGACAGTATCATAGAGAAATGGACTTCACCAAGCAACCGAATCCGCCGCTCCGGTTATATCCTGAACTGACCAATCACCATCACACCGGTCCGTCACTCGCCAAACCTTTCAAGGGCCTGGATACGAAACCCAGAACAAAGAATGTGTTTAGAAAAGGATGTTATGATTCCAATGTTGACAGTGGTGAGGAAGAATATTGAGTCAGGTATTATAAAAATGTAAACCTAGTACCGGAGTGTATCAATCAAGTGTATACTGAATATTATGTAGTTTGTCTTAACGAACACAATGTACAACACCAATGTGAGTTGATTTACTCTGGTTGGATAAACAGTTCGTGTCTGGATAAATGGTCCATCCATGGCCAAACAGCCCACAGTTGTATAAAACGTGTCTCTTTAAGACCACTAACGGTTGCCCTGTGCACATCTGTCAGGCGGAGCACCACTTAAGGCAGTTTTAACAGTAGCAGCGGCAACAACCACGGAACTGGGAGTGATGAACTGTTATAAAGTCTCAAGGTTTGTGCCAGGACAGGCTTTCAGTCAGAGAGAGCTCGTAGAGCTCGAGAGACAACTCTCAGTGTACAGAATGGCATATGTCAAGGCTCAGTCTGAGACCTCCCTTGTCATCCAGCGCAATAGATACATGGAGTGTCTTGTGTGTCTCGAAGTGGTGTTGGGCAAGGACAATTCGAGGGAACGCCGATTTGGCATTCTGTCCAACTGTAAACACTGTTTCTGTCTGTAGTGCATCCGCGCTTGGAGGAGTGGCAAACTCCACGGCAATAACATACAAGTTCAATTGTGCCCGGTGTGTCGAATTCCTTTGCAGTTTTACATTACAAATGATTACTGGGTCGAAGATAAAAAGGAAAAGCAAGAACTGGTCCAGAAATACAAGGATTTCATTGCGTCAATACCATGTCGATACTTTGATCAGGGATGTGGAACTTGCCACTTCGGCTCAAAGTGCTTCTACAAACACTCCGACTGGGTGGGGGCTCAGACCCCAAAACGGCAGCCCTTGAGGAGGAAGAGGAGGCTGTTTCCGGAGGAGATTTCACCGAATCGTCAGACACTGATGGGGGAAGATGTGTATCCCTTTGCCATGACTGAAATGTCACACGTTGAGGATCGTTGACATATTACAGTGATCGTTTCGTGCATTCAGGGGACTAAGCACTGCAAAAAAGGGGTGTCTACAAACATTAAATCTGAGAGAAAAGGTACTCAAAACAAGTGAAATTATCTTGCTGCATGGACATTATCTGTATATGCAGCAAGATAATTTCACTTGTTAAGATTTCTT
>JACXGM010002529.1:26666-46601 GCA_016801145.1 Umbra pygmaea
AGGTTCAGTGTGTAATTTCTAGTGACATCTAGTGTTATGGTTTGTGAATTGCAAGCAGCCAGTCACTCACTTCCTACCCTTCGCTTTGCAAACACAAAAGCCAAGCTACGGTGGCCGACGTAGGATAAAATATGTCGTCATCTGAGACAGCAGAGTATATAGTCAAGCAATGAGGTTTCTTTAAATATAATTATTAAGTGAAAAATGTATTATTCAGTAAAACCATGTTATTTCGAATGTTATTTTAACTTGTTCATCATTGTGTTAGTGTTTTATTTACTGACTTTACCTAGCTTGTTTCCATGTTAATTAGTACAAGATAAGAGCCTTCTATCTGGGAAAAGCCACACTGATGGTTACCAGTGATTTTTGCCTGCGTCACTCCCGTATTCGTCTGCTTTCAAAATAACAATCCAACTAACGTTACATATTTTTTCTAACAGGGTAGTAAAAGTTTAGCTGGCTAATATGAGCTGTTATGCTGTGGGCTAACATTCTGTTATGCAGTAAATAGTACTAATCAGCCAATTGTCTTACGAAAATAACCAGCACATTTCTCCCAACATGGGCAAAGTCACAACAAAGCGAGGGAGAAGAACTATATTACATGCAATAATCCAAATACATATTTTACACCACTGACAAGGGAAAAGTCACTTCTCATGGTGTCTATGGCTAGCTTTCTACCATAGATTTCTGCCTGCGTCACTCCCGTATTCGTCTGGCTTCATCATGCTTTCGAAATAACAATTCAACTAACATTACATATTTCTTCTAACAGGGTACTAAAAGTTTAGCTGGCTAATATGAGTTGTTATACTGTAGGCTAACGTTCTGTTTTGCAGTAAATAGTACTAATCAGTCGATTGTCTTACGAAAATAAACAGCACATTTCTCCCAACGTGGGCAAAGTCACAAAGCGAGGGAGAAGAACTATATTACATGCAATAATCCAAATACATATTTTACACCACTGACAAGGGAAAAGTCACTTCTCATGGTGTCTATGGCTAGCTTTCTACCATAGATTTCTGCCTGCGTCGCTCCCGTATTCGTCTGGCCTCATCATGCTTTCGAAATAACAATCCAACTAACATTACATATTTTTTCTAACAGGGAACTAAAAGTTTAGCTGGCTAATATGAGCTGTTATGCTGTAGGCTAACGTTCTATTATGCAGTAAATAATACTAATCAGCCGATTGTTTTGCGAAAATAACCAGCACATTTCTCCCAACGTGGGCAAAGTCACAACAAAGCGAGGGAGAAAAACTATGTTACATGCAATAATCCAAATATATATTTTACACCACTGACAAGGGAAAAGTTACTTTTCATGGTATCTATGGCTAGCTTATAGCCAATGCTAACTTTAACAAAGAACAGTTTGCATTTGCATTGCTAAAGTTGGAATACCTTACCTGTCCAGCCAAAAACAGGCAACTTTGGCATTGCTTTGAAAACATTTTTCCCTCATTAGCGCCTTCAATCTGGAAAAAGCCACACTGATGTTTACCCGGGAGTTCTGCCTGTGTCGCTCTTGTACAGTATTTGTCTGGCTTCATCATGCTTTCGCTTCTTTAAAGCAGATTCACCCTCCGTCGGCTATTGTGCTAGATAATAGCTGTGGTCCTACAATTGTCCAAAATTCCACTTCTAATAAAGGAGAGCTTCTACTATTACCTAATACTTAGAAACATACAACTTCTTCTGCTGCTGCTTCTTCTTCTTCTCCTTGTTCTGCTGGTGCTACTACTGCTTCTCTTTCAAGGTAGTGACGAAACGCGCTCTGTAGCCCTGTTTGTTCGCTGAGGGCAATGGTAGAATCATGACAACAAAATACAGCGACCTCCATAAAAGGGGGTGCCCGCGGTTACGTAGATATAAATGGCTCATTCTAAGGTAATGAAAACATAATGGTTCATTATGTAAGGTCTTTACACACCACTGAAAACATAGTTATGGATCTTATATTGCATTTCTGTCAATAGATCCTTAGAAATACTACACACTGAACCTTTAAGTTTGTTGAATGTAGAAATAAGATTATAGTGTAAAGTTGAACACTTATAATAAGAAATTCACTGTTAAAACAAGATAAATTATCTAGCATTTCTAAATCTAAGTTTTTTTTTCTTGGTAAGAACCAAATAATTTGCAGTGAGGGGACCGGTTTCACTGCTAGCCAGATGATGTCTCATACCTCTATAGTACTGCTCCACAAACCTATAAACCCACGGATAGACTGTGTTTGCCAGTAATGAACAGTAGCTTTTGTGTTTTTGTTATTTGTTGTATACCCAATGTTCTTGTAATACAATGAGTGCCTTTGTGTACTATACCCGAGATTATGTCTAACACGCAAGGTTGACAAATAAAACTATGAACATTCACGTTGCTGTACACATCTTTTAATTTTTCACTTGACACATAAGTAAACATTCGCACCTACACATGAGTGCAGCACACTCGTGAGTGCAGCGCCCTCGTGAGTGTAGCGCCCTCTGCATTTGTAAATCATTTTTAAAAGTAGGTTGACAAATAAACTCTAAATATTCTCATTGGTGTACAAAGCTCTTAATTTTCACTTGACACTGACCAGGAATCACACACACACACACACACACTTGAGTGCCTGATCTTCACACAAATTGAGCAAATGGACCTGGTAGCGAAACTAAGGTCTGCAACCGGTGGACTAGTCAACCCCAAAGTGATCCCGGGTGACTGACTCAGACTGACTGTATGGCGCTACAACAACACGCTACACCCTAGAACGACAGACACACTGGAGACTATTCGCTTTTGCTGTACATGTGTATTAGTGTCACAGCTGGGCTAGTGTTTGTGTCTCACTCCCACGCTGCATCTCCCCAGAACCTGAATGATCAACCTCAAGGTCGTGTGGCATCCGGACCCCTGGGTAGTATGGCAGAGTTCAGCGTAGCCCTTCTGCAACCACCTGAGACTTTTTATCTGAAACCTGGGAACCTTCTTCTTGTCAACAAAATCAAACTTTGTCTTTATGTACAGTACATTATTTATAAACCTGTTTTGTGTGCATTATAACCTCGATGTATGTGTAAACCTACTTTGTGTTCATTATACCGTTGATGTTTATGAATAAATACAGATGACTATGAGTCACAAAAAGCCTGTGCGTGTTTATTTGCAGATGCAATGATTAACATCAAATCCATTCTCACAATAATGGTGCACACATTGATACTCTGAGAAGAAAGATGTATATAATGATTTCATAGACTGTGCCGTTGTTATAATGAATAGTATAAAATTTCTAGGATGTGCACACAGAGTATACACACAGACAGACAGACAGACAGACAGACAGACAGACAGACAGACAGACAGACAGACAGAATGACAAGGTGTATACAGAGAAAGAGTTATTTCACACAACATCTGCAGTTATATTATGTTTTCTAGCCTATTGTCCGCAAGCCTCTTGGACTGTAACTCTCGTGACGGGCTCTCTCGTATCTTCCAAGTCTCATTGCAGAGCCAGGGTTAACACCTGCCTGTGGATGTATGAAGAGGCGTTGAGTTGCAGTCCCACGTTGTCAGACAGGGTCTTTACGGCGCCAATCAGCCGCTGCACATCAAGCCTTCCCCGAAGCGCTCCCAGTAAGTAGCGTAGGTCAGCTCTCTACATCTAGGTAGAAATCAGGGCCCAGTTCCCCAAAACGTTCTTATCGCTAAGTAGTTCTTAACCTAATAGGTTTCCTAAACGTTCTTATCGCTAAGTAGTTCTTAACCTAATAGGTTTCCTATTAGGTTAAGAACTACTTAGCGATAAGAACGTTTTGGGGAACCGGGCCCAGTTCATTTCTTATATTTGTTATGTTCCCCAGTGTTTTTTTCATCGATTCCTTGAGTAGAGCTATGTTGGTGTCTAAGCTTGCTATGGATCTCGAAACTGTGTTTATAGCTATGTCAACATCAGCCTCTTGTTTCTTCCTGATGAGTGTTAGGTTATTTTCTCATTCCATGGGGTGCATGTACAAAAAAGTGTGGTAAAAAAGTTGACTCCTCAAGAGATTATGAAAACTGTAAAGGCGCACAATCCTTGCGCTATGTTGCGCGAGAAGCCACTGCCGCTGTTGCTGCGCATCCTTTGATTTTCATTAGCGCTGTGGCCAGTAGTTTTTCAATGGAGTCGTGAAACAGGGGACCCACGCATGGGGATGATTATGTCTGACAAATCATACTCTTGACACTGTGAGTGCCCATTCAACACTGAAGCCGGTGCTCTCAAATATCCTGTTAAAAATTGGGTTGATTAATGAGGTTGTCTGCATGGGGTTGCAGGAGAATATACCCGTTGCGGTGTCCTCATCGTTGCAGTGTCTGTTGAGGTGCTTGTTTCTAGCCCTGAGCGTGGAGCTGAACGGATGGAGCAGCGTTGGCATACAAGTGTACGCTTCGGCTCGCATCATAGAGTCCCGTGTAATGGACCTGTTGAGTCTTTCTGAGCGCCCGGTTGTGAAGATGCAAGGCCTGCGGTATCCGCACACGATGTCCGACTCGGGAAAGAACCCATTAAACGTGTCTGCAACCACCATGTCAAAGGGACCACTCATGTTTATGTGCACGTCACCTCCTCGTACGTCCTCTATGGACAGATTGGGGATGTAGACACCGGGCGATTCCAGGGTCTCTGGCATCACGACAGACTCTCAATATTGGTTGACTGTGTGCAGCTGGTGCGTATTGTGAGCCGTGGGTTTACAGACGATCTTCGTGCCCAGGCTGTATAAAGTAGACTTTTGTTGCTTGAGCGAGACCTTGCAGCCCGTGAAACGCACACCTCTGAACAGTAGGTAGGACATGCCCGAGTAGTATTTTGTGTCGTAGTGATCCTGTATGACATTGTGTGTCAACATGGTACTATAATGTATCCCCAACAACACCTTGGCTAGGTGGTTGCTGATACCCGCAACCTTTTGCAGTCTGATTGCCCACATATAGGTGACCACGGACATGTCGCTAAATCCGGTCTCGGTACAACACTTGTGTGTCAATGCGGTAGGCTCAAACTGTTTGCTGACGTCGATGCAGCACCGTGGCTCTACCTTCGAGAAGACGACATGGCCATTCATACAGCTTACAGTGAGGGGGCTCTCATTGGTCAGGTTTAACTGGTTGGTTAGGTTGCTTTCTGTATTCGAATGGGGTTCGGACAGTGCCACCGCCATCTTGGTTCGAAGTAACTTTCAGAGTGTAGCTGCTCAGGTCCATCGTTACCACATTCATGATGCCAGCAGTCTCGTAGACAGAATCACTGTGTGTGTCGCGACTGGCAGTTGCTATTGTTGTTCAGAGCACCCGTCTCTTGACTCCGCAGTTCCGATATGTACGGTTCTATGGTCTTCAGTTGCCTGCTACATGCTCCCATTAGGTCTTGCAGCTCCTTGACCTGAGACCGTATGTTGATGTCAGCTCTGCTCTTAGTGGCAGACCGTTCCGCCGTAGCTAGTAGCGATTCAAAGTGTGTGTTCACCATATCCCAGACCCTTGGAACTGAAACCCAGGAAGCTGCCTAGGGTGTTACCCGGTAGCCGATGGTTGAGTCCTCACTCGACATGAATGCTGTTGTTGCAAAAGGCTGGTGGCACCTCTCCCTCTCTGTACGCTAGATCTCACTCAAACTCTCTCTCTCTTAAATTTGTCTCTCTCCGAGCACTCTAGTCACCGAAGAGTTGAGACGTTTGCTACCGTTAGCGAATGCTCGGGGTGTCACTGCGCTACGGGCTTTGTTTAGAGTGAGCCGAAGCATATGCTCACTGTATCCAAGGTTTTTGAAATCAATGTCATTGATGCCGGGGAACCCAAGGGGCGGGCATCATTTGGGGTTTTGGTCAACGTGATTGTCGACCGTGGCGATCAGCTCTGCTCTGGCATTCACTTTACCCACCTCTCTCAGGTACGCCTCATGTGAGACTATCATTTTCTTGTGCAGTGCGCTCGGATTGTCGAGGAGCCATGGGATCAAGTTAATAAACTCTGGGTTCTTGAGATGGTAATTATTGAGAACCTTATCCTGGAACGAAGACAGCTGGGTACGGTAACGCTCAACGAATGCGCCTCTCACAGCCTCTCTGTAACCAAGCCAGTATTTGGGATGGCTGCGGTCTCTCACTTGTATGAAGTATGTCTCCGTGAGGTACACCAGACACATCTTCTCCTGTGACGTCAGCATGCCATGCTGCTCCTGAGCCAGCTCGCAGCACAACCTGCTGAGATGGATGTGTATCTCGACAAGCTTGGCCACTTTTCCCAGCGCCTTCGGAAGCTCCTCGGCTACGTTCCTCACGTTTTGCGAGTTGATAGACATTGAGGAGAAGAGCTGGTGTCTGTTTTCCTCTCCGCCATGTTGACGGAGGAGAAGAAGAAGGGCATGTGGAAATGTTTCGTTGTGATCTTCATGCGGATCACCACGGTCAAAGGGTTGGCCACTCCATATAGGTAAAACGTCAGGTTCTCATTGTTAAGGCGATGGTCTCGAACACCCCTCGGAAGTAGGGCTGTAGCAGATACTTGGCGTTGGAGGTGTAGTTGGCGCTGCGGCTCGGGTTGGACGAGAACTCTATGCGGGTGTTTCTATCGCCGTGTTGGGAGCATAGCCTCTTCTTGTCTGACATGAACCTCAGTCTGCTCAGTAGCTTGGTTTTAGTGGTGTTGGACTACATCTGAGCGTAATCACGGAGACGCTTGGAGAATGTGATCTGCTGAACTTCTGATTACCAACAGTGTTTATGTGTACCACGTGGAGGAGCAGATTGTTCGGCAACTCCACTACGCAGCTACCCGCGGCGCTGAGCATTTCATTCGTTCTTTCAGGACAGGCTACGTGGCGGTGCTGGGGCCGCAGTTCAGGTCGACCGATCACGTTCGGGCTACATTCTGTGCGGCTCGGGTTTGTAAAGCCAGTGAAGGGCGCACTTGTTGCACTCGATATCCAGGATCCACAGGGCTCCCAGCCAGCAAAGGCGGGACACGCGAGACTCATATAGTTGGTTGGCAGCGGTGACCCTGGATCTAGATGTGTTCCATTTGGACCTCAGGTCCGTGTCGAGCGGAAGAACAGGACACTTTCTTGTGTACAAAATCGTTGTCTTCGGCAGCGGTCCTTGTGCTGACAGAATGGGTCATGTTTATCGTGCACAAATAGCGCAGCCCTAAGTTCGCTCGTGCATAGGTTCAGGGAGTCTTGGGGTCTGGTAAAGAAGACTTCCAGATTACACAGCAAGAGCTTGCGATTACCAGCATACATTAGCGAAACGTCAGACGACTGACACACCTCGCCCCATTCAGAGGGCAGTGTCATGGAGAGGTTGTCTATTAGGTATGTGAGGACTCTGATTTCGAATTCGATAAGCTCGCCACCGCTCGTAGCTCTTGATACTGTCAGACGCACCAGCAAAGCCTGAGCCGCAGCCTTGGCTCGCTCGTAAGACTCGGACAGTAAGCACAGCCTGTAGTACACAGTTAGTAACATTCCCAGTAACTGAACCCCGATGGCGGCGCTGGGTTTTAGAACTGCAAAGTTTCCATGGGCTCGCTGATCAAAGCGAACATATGCTTGAGCTCTAGGAGACCAAACGTCAGGGCCTGATCTGAGCTCTCTGTGTTTCACTAGACACTCTATTAAGGCTCCATTAGAGAGCTGAGCCTTGGTCGCGGTAGTGGTGCACTCCAGCTCGTCCATTAGGTACTCGAGAAAGACATTATACCTTACTATGTCCACATGCGGTCTGATGCATCTGGCCGTAGGGTCAGGCAAAGGGATCCCCAAACTTTTCTTTGTAGCGACTGCCATTAAAACATGTTATGGGAAGCTGCCTTGTTGGCAGGAATCGAGGAAGTACACACTGCGGTCACGGGATGATGACGAGCCTTCGCTGGAAAAAAGACTCAGACTACAGAACCAAGGGAACAACTGTGTGACACTAGAGAAACAGTTCTGTGACACTATCGATGCAGAATACAGACAAGTTTATTGTGAACTGAGAAATAAAGTGCTCTCAGACATAAAGGGTCTGGTGAGAGATCACGTGGAAAAACTGAGCACGACCTCAGCATCCTTTGACTTCTCAAACCTATATGGGATGTGTTCCTTTGACCCGCCCAATGTGACCAAGATCTCGCGCCAGAAGGGTGAGCCTTTGAGTTGCAAGTTTACCAAGCTCACCTGTCCCGAGGTCAACTCCAACTCCAATTCTCATAGACTCATCTCAGTCAGCGGGATGCTCAATCCGCTCATCAGTGCGCGGCTGGAACACGGGGAGCTTGCTCACTGTGAAGAGTCAGACTATCACAGGGCTACTGAGGAGTTTGCTAGACTCGACTCTCGGAGTAAAATGAGGGTACGGAGAGTGTGGAAGGGAAACATGGGAAGTACAATCAGCAGCATGGAGAATCGATTCATTTTCACCGTGAGAGAAGACTTACACATGCTCAGCTGTGCTTACAGGCATACGATGGTAATGGTTGAACTGTTACACCTAAACATGCTTAAATTCATATATTCATAACGTGTAGGAATGTGGCCTCCTTGTGGTGAAGGAACGACACGCTGGGAATGTATATATGTGTGTAATAAAGAAAGTGTACAATTAAACAATGAATGTGTATGTATGACATTTTTATTTCATAACACACCATCATGGCAGTACAACATAAAATGGATAGATGTTATAGCTGAACTGTCACAATTACACAAGCTCAATTTCATATAGTCATAACATCCAGTGAACAACACATTGGGAACTTGTATGTGTTTCATAAAGACTGTGTACAATTAGAAAATGTGTAGGTCTGACATTTATTTTATTTCATATATAACACACCATGGTAGTACAGTATATAATAGTGTAGACAGCAAACAATCACTTTGTATATAAGTGCGGCACGAATACTAAACCTTCAGTCAGAGTCAATCGCTCTGTACATGTTGTGCAGCAGCGCACAATCTCAACCTTCAGTCAGACTCGTCAACCCCATATTCCCCCACAGTCATCCCCATCAGATTCAATTATTTTCAGTTCGTTATCAACCCTGGCCTTCTTCTCGGGGCTACCGTGAAGTTCCTCTCTAGCTCGTTTTGTCGTAGCGAACAGTGTACAGCGAGCATCGGAAGAATTGAAAGATTGCTCTTGTCCAGTCACCTCGATGTTGTTACGCTTGACTGCAGACACTAGTAAACCAAACTCCTTTTCATTCAGCTCAGGGGTCATCATTTTGATACGGTTCACATCCACCGTGGGCAACACCAAGGACACCTCCCTCTTGATTTGGTCAACAATCTCATCAATCGTGGTCTTGCTCTGACTGGGGAGACAGCTGAATGTGTCACCCCGTTGGAAACTGTACAGCTTGGTGTCGACACACCTGTTGCTGAAATCCTTCACAGGGTAGTAAACCTGCTTACACAGCTTGACAGAGCCGTAGCTCTCTTTGTTAGTTGTGAATATCCTCATGCTCGACTTCACCATCATGGGCGCATGGATCATTTACTCCTCGCTAGCAAACACAGAGGCGAATGGTATCGGAGCACTCTTCTCGTTCATGAACAACACCCTGCTGGAGGACACATTACTCTTCTGCACGATCCGTCTGACCGCTTCTTTGGTGTTCCCAATCATATTCAGAGAACTGTGCATGTAATCGGGGAGACGGTTGTCGTCTGCTTGCAACCACTCTACAGAATCCAGTTCGTTATAGTTGACACCTCACATACCTGGGGGGCCGAAGACCTGTCCAATCAGCTTCATCACATCACCATAGGACGCTTTGAACACATTGCCGCTCTCCTTGCCCTTTCCATGTCTGAACTTGGCAGTCGTAGACAGTGAGATGAGATGTTTACACAGGGTAGCGTCGTTCACATTTGGAGTGTAAACTACATGGGCCATCTCGGCGCACAGGAACCCCATGGTCATCATCACTACCAGTTTTATGGTCATGGCCAGGGTGAACATGCACATGGGCAAGGCTCCATGGGACATGGTTAGTTGATACTTGCTCTTATCGTCCAGACCCTGTACGTTGATAGCGCTGTTGTACCGGGGGTTGGTCGTTGGTTTAGCAAAGGCCACCTCTATGAATTTGCCCGCATTAAACCTGCTGTGGTACCGGGCATTAAAGAACACATCGGTCATTGAATTGTTAACCCCCGTAGGCTTGTAGGCAGTAGACAGTACACTGTGTAAACTACCATTGCGCTTAGAATCCTGTTTCAGTGCAATGGCCAGCATAGACTTCATTATAGTGGTGTTCATCATTCCCAGACTCATGGAAGTGAAGAACCCATGACCCGCCGCCTGATTCTCATGTGGGGGTTTTCTGTCATCGGGGCCCGTGAAAACCTTACCAAACTTGAGAGTGGCGCCTTTGTCCTGCCCAATGAAACCTACCCCAGTGGTGTGCTAGCAACTGGCTGTCATCTTACTCAGATCTGTCATTAGGTTTGCGCTCTGGTGACGAACCACATCTGAGAACTTGGTCATAGAACTCTTGATGGTAGCCATAATGGTCTCAGTGAATTTGCTGTTTGCATGACAGGGCAGCATGTTTGAGATTGTGCCGAATACCGAGCACTACATATACGCCATTATGTTATCGGACATCAGGTAAGAGCAGATCTTTAGGGCCTTATCAATTTGAGACCAGAATCCTTAACCATAAACATCCTGTCACCCATCTGGGGAGCCATGAACCAAAGCTTTTTACTCTTACTTTCTACAATCTTGCACCCCTACATGCGTTGTAGTATGCTGTGCTCGGTCCAGTGTATATTCATATCCATCCCGTGGGAGATGTCGAACCCCTTATCGTCCAGTTTGTACCACGTTAACAGCCTGTAGTATTTCAATCTAGTCTCAGGGTCCACCTGTTTGAGACCGTCACTCTCACTTTTTCTGTTTTTCTTAACCACATGCTGATGATATTAGTGGGGAATGAATATGGGCTTCAGCAGGGTTGTAGCACACAAGGGGTCACAAAAATTAGCCTCCTGGAAGAGACCGTATACAATGCTCATGATGGTAGTGAGGTCCTTCTCCTCCTCCATGCAGGTGCTCACAAATACAGCCAGCAGCTGAATCAGGTACAGAAACAGCATATGCTGAGGCTCCTGTCCAGGGTCATATATTAAATCATTATCGCAAAGTTCATCCACGTCAAACAGGTCCAACAGCTCGCGAAGTAAAGACACAATCTGACCTGCTTTGTTTTTGTGAAATTTGACAAAAACATTTGGGTACAAGTCATCCCCACACTCGTCTTCCGAGGTTATATCAGATACTTCTAGTTGCAGAGCATCTTTAGTCAGGGTGTTCTTATACAGCAAGAGGACCTTCTCTCGGGTGAACAAGTTGCACAGGCCCAGAAAGAGCGTCTGTTCGAACTCGCGGGTTACCTGAGGTATACTCTATAAAGCCAAGAAGTGACCCAGAGGTTTGGACAGTGGAGATGCAATACCACTGGGGAGTTAAGAAACACCGGAGCAAATGGGTTCACACTACAGGGGTAGACGATTCCAGAGTCTTTTGGTCCCGTTGCTATACAAAATCCATCCTGTTGCAGGCTTACCTCGAGTGTCTTAATGTAGTTTGCCATTCTAAACAGAGAGATAACAGGTCTACAACCCGACTACAGACCAAACTAGTGAAGATATTGATGTCTAAGACAAATATTTCAGAAAGCGGCGATGCTTACAAATTCTGTTTGGCTCTGTGGGATGAATTGTTCTTGGCTCTAATTGAATCACAAGGCTCGAGTGCCAATATGCTGCCAAGTAGAGATGAGTTGACCCAGATGCAGGGACACGAAGCAAGGAGGAATCAACAGAGAAGTTGGACGCAATTCGATCCAAGACATTCAGGTTCTTCACAAAGGGACCGGATGTTCTGCCAGAGCTCAAACAACCAACCATAACCTCGGAATCCAGCCTGAGCACAGTAATCCATGCACAGCTGAATCACCTATCTACACCTGACACTCGAGTAACAGAAGCGGAGCCGTCACTTGAGCGGAGTGTCAAAGAGGTATGCGAGAAAAGTAAACTAAAACTCAGACCTCGTGAGTCTTCGGTGCGCAAGAGCAAGCGGGACAAAAAGACACTTGGCTGACAGGTCTTCCAACGTGCTAGACACGAGGAAGATTCCATACAATGGTCGAAATTAAGTTTTTCGGTACCAAGGAAATCGTACTACGCGAAGCTCATAAGAGCCTTGCTTACTCTCAATTCTGATTAAGGCCTGAGTTGTTACTACAAGCTGGCCATCATGTACACCATGGATCAGCCCTGGAGATGGCCGCTGCGTGTATACCTGAACTGCACCAAGCCGTAGACCTCATCCACAGTGAGCGTTTACAGAAGCTGAGTGAACTAAGTCTCGAGTGTCAGATGCTGCTCTACGCCATGCTCAACTGTCACATCAACTGGGTGGACCATAACCACAAGCAGATACTTCTCGTGGCCGGGCAACCGAGCGCCCAGGCTTCTCGCGAACAGGGAGACCTGAGGTGCTCAAGATGTCTAAAAAATCAGACCTTCCACTCGTCCGAGGTGAAAGGTAATCCGAAAAATATCAACGTGGAATTTGACTTTGAGCAAATGAAATTCGGGTCATCGTGCTGCTCTGTGCCCATGATAAATGTACCGCTCAGCACTACAGCTATCAACACTTGCATGTTTACCGACATGAAGCAGATGTACACCTCTTGTATGGAATGTAAGCGGACAATTTTTTCGGAAGTACTAGTGGATATAGAAACGCTCTACTCACGCTGTGTAGTGTGCACGTCCAAATGTCTCTGAGTCACTTTGAATATACATTTTAAATCTCCCAAAGAGAAACAAGAAACAACGTTATGCCTGAAACCGGATCGTACTTTCTGCGTCGGCCAGAGGTGGAACTGTATAGAGCCATACATGCTATACCCTTTGCCGGGTTGAAAGATATCTTCTGCACACATTACGGAGCTGAAGTTTTTGACACTGAGTGGCAGAGAGTCCGAGGTGCTCGGAAAGGCTTGACCACCGGTAACTATAACCACTACCGGTACATGAGGATCACATTCCGGCTGGGCAAAAAAGATGGGGCTGTCAGAGACATTATGAGAGTGTACAAAGATGACGGCAGAATGGATTTGGTGAGGAAAAGCGGTGTTGATACCCTGGACTCACAGCAGACACAGCCTCTCATAGAGCCAGCTTCTAATGCTGCGATCGAGGCAGCTAAGAGCGTCGTGGGAGTAAAGGACACAGAGGATATGAGCGAGTATCTGGATGCTTCCGAATGCAATACCACTCGCAGCTACTGCTTTGATATCGGAGACCTGGAGTGTTACAATAGCGAGGATTTTTCCGATGAGGACTTTGAATATGAGGACAGCGACTGGTGTTTGGATCAGGATGATCAATGCTCCGCGCCTGTTTCGGTCCAAGGCGATGACGTGACACGAGGAGATGCTGTGACACAAGGAGACAATGGGACGTGCCACAGTATATCGGAAGATGACATGGTTGAGAAGCCTACGGATCAGGATGATCGGTGCTCCGAGTCTCTGCCGGTCCAAGGCGACGACGTGACATGAGGAGATGATGTGACACAAGGAGATAATAGGGTGTTCCACAGCATATCGGAAGACGACACGGTCGAGGAGCCTAAAGCTATTATTGACGATGTGTGACCATTTCCCATTGTGTACATTCTGTTATTGTTATACTATAGACAGAGTTGTCTCATGTCCTTGTCATTTGTAACAGTTGAAATAAAATGTTGTTTCTTTTCGAATGCAAGTCTGCCTCCCTTCTCTTTCTCCCCAAAGAGCTTGCTTGTTTTCTCACTTCCCTGTAGTGTAGAGCAGCCGGACATGGAACCCTGTCAGAGAGGCGACTGGAGCGCTATGCCCCACATGAGCGTAAGATTTGTCGATGACCTAGATGACATAAGTCGTGTAGAGTACACCTGGGTGCAAATGTTTGATATAGAGAAACGGATACCGGTGTCCGTAACCCTGACAGAGCCCGGGCTTGATGGAGTCTTTCACATCCCTGTCAAGTCTGCGGTAATCCCTGGCACGCTGTATATCGTTCGCCGGGCTGTATACGCACAGTGTGGAGACGGCTACGGTCTCGTGACAGCCAAACACTTTTCCAGCACGTACACTGACACCAAGGACCACAAGGTGAAAAGGATCAGCGTTCTAGCCAGAGCACCCTTGGCCTGGGTAATGATGAACACACCGGCCGATATGGTAGTGCACCACCCGAGTTACCCTTTCACAGGGGACTTGGTTGGTGGATATCAACCAGAGATGATAGTGTCGAGGATATATGCCAGTATGAACCGCTACATACACAAGAACTTCGTGTTCCCCTCGTACATCCCAGACTCTACAGAAGGGGACCATCTAGCCTCAGAGGTGGTGAGTGAGACACTGTCCGCACTCGGGGCTCCGCTTCCATTCAAGGCCTTACACGAGCAGAGCAGGCTGACCCTTGAGCGGTTGCGGTGTCGCGGCGACCGCGAGATCCCGACGATACCCAATCCACAATCCATGCTTTGGGGTACGTGTGTATTGTGGCAGCTGGACTCCAACCTGTGTACTCTGTCACATGCAACTGTTAACCAACAGACGGACCTGTCACAGGTCCCGTGTTCAGTGTACTGGTTGTGTGTCAGGCTCACGTATGTGGGTTTAGAGGTGACCAGGTGCTCGGAAGGAACTTGTACCAAAGACCTTATACAGGCTCCCTATTGGGCAGTTATACTCACAGCCCTGTGTTGTGGAGCGCTGGACCATTGGTCATGTGAACTAGATAAACTTTCTGCAGTGTTGAGAGTTGATGATTGTTTACTGTCGAGTGATCGAGAGAAGGTTAGGTTGTGTCAACACTGCGGGAATGCTTATAGAGCATCACCCGTGGTGTGTGAGCCTGAAGCCAAGAGGGTTTTGGCTGTGCTACAGATAGACAAGTTGCTCCTGGGTGGGATCTGCACCACGCTGTGCGCCACAGTCACCCAAAATACCAGAGATGGATGGGTCACTGCTGCGGGATCAGAAAGAGAAGTGCTTGACCCTGCAAAAAGCAGAGGGTGGTCAGAATGGGAACCTAGATATTGTCTCAATCACCGTAGGGTCTACAGCGCGAGCCAGGTGGAGAAATGGGAACTTGAAAAGTGGAAGATCAAGCAACAAGAAGAGTGGAGAGAAAGAGGAGAATTCAACCAAAGGCAAGGAGAAGAAGAAGACGTGCAAACAGCCGGCTCACGATTCCCCTCCCCACAGGGAAAGCGAACAAACCAGATCGCATTGTGGTGGAAGGACGGATCAAGGAGCTACTGGGGACAAGACAAAGACAAAGGACAAGAAGAAGAAGAAGATCGACAGAGATACAGAGCGAGACATTTTTTATCGATGTACAGGGGGGGCAGGAGAAGCTCGAGAGGAAGAAGAACGATCGAGAAAGAAGCGACAGATCAGAAAGAAAGAGACCAAAGAGGACCCATACCCAGGCTGGTGGTCATGGCAGAAGGAGTGTCGACGGAGACAACGCGAGAGACTCGAGTATGAAGCGGAGGGAAAGCAGGTCAGCAAACACAGGTTCTGGGAGCGCTACCTCTCAGGAGCTCAACAAGACTGCTGGGGAGATGAACGCAATAGAACCTCAACTTCGTTCAGATACTGGAATCTGTTCTTATGCCATGCTCATAGATATCATATCAAAACTTTTCCCTTTGGCTATCGAGGTGGAATCCTCAACATATAGCACAGCGCCCTACGGCTCCGACGCAGCCCTGGGCGCAGAATCTCATGCGCCTTGCTCCCTGGATGACACCACAGTAGCACTCGAGGCACTGGAGAACAATTTCAAAGACTTGGCTAAGTGGTTTGAATCATTTGAGAGTACGAAAGCTCGCAACGTCATAGGCTTTATCTGGCTATGGAATTGTGTGGTTGTTACGATCTCATCATCCGTAGACAGCGAAGTGGTCTATGAGACACCTTTGGAAAGTGTAGTTTTATACAAAGCGCGCAATAGGTTGAACAAGCGGACCAAGTGCTGAAGTGCCTTGAGGGTATTCTGAAGGGAGACACAAACCACAAATTGAAAGCTACCCTGCAGGGTCTGTCGTGCCTACCCAAGGATACAAACGAGCTCGGATTCGGTAACCTACAGAACGCTGTCCAGACATTGTCGCAAGACACAGCCCACATAGCTTTGGCGTGCCACATCGAGGAGTCCCTGGAGGTGCAATGGCACGTCGTAACCAAGATAGGACGCGCTCCCCTCCAGGTGGTCCAGTACCGCGGTGACCAGCTTCTCAGTACGAGAGCCGAGCGTACACGACAACAGAACGACTGTATGTCCGCGAGGCAAGATGAAGCTGTGAGGCAAGGGCTGATTCGAAACGTAATCAGTGCACCGTGGAACAACTGCAGACTACCTTGGACTTGCTCTGTGAAGACATCAAAACGAAGGACCAGGAAGCATTAGATTGCAACAACGATCTAAAAAGTTGAATTACCAGTCTCAAGTTACACAAGAGGAACTGAAAAGCGATATGTGCAGAATTGCATTGGTACACCACAAAAAAAGGTTGAGTGGAATGCGGAACAGGAAGAATTACGCAAGCAGCTAGACGCAAAAGATGACACTATTCACAAGATTCAGAGTGGACACCTAAAGGAACTTGGTGAACTTGACCAGCAGATCAGGACTCTGACAGAGCGCAATGAGAACCTGACAAGTAAGGTGTCAACACTTGAGACTAATATGCGAGCCACAGAGGTTAGGCATGCTCGAGAGCTTGATAGTGAACGCCTTGAGAAGGTAGCAATAAATGACAGTCTGTCTACGCAGAGAGGCCTTGTCCAAGGTCTCATCTGTAATATTGCCGTGAGTGAAGACAAATGAAAGGAGCTCAACCGGCAGTTGGAAATGCATACTGAGGAACTGAACACTCTGAATGCTAGGACCGAGGAATTGCTCATGTCTAAGAACATGTTGTGTTCATTAGAGCAGTTCTTCGGTTTTAAACTAGACAAGTTTCATCCTGAAACTTTGCTAAATAGAATCAGGGATCAGACAGACGCCTCGTTCGAAAGGATCGAGAAGGTGCTTAAACTAACGTGTATTCGGGTAATGAATGCAGAGGATGATAGCCACGCTCAGGGAGAACAAGACGAGATGGACACTGTCTCTGAAACGGGTACGATGTTCAAAGCTTATGAGAGCCAGATACGCAACGTCATAGAATCTCTGAGGTCAGAGCATATACCAATAGAGTTGAGCGGTGATACAAGAATTCGCAAAACCCTGGTAAAACAGAAAAGTCTGTACAAAATTGACTACGCCAACAACATACAGTAAGAAGCAAGGAGCAAAAGAAACCGTGAAACGAGAAGCGGTGACCGTGTCCACAGTCACGTTCATACATTTGACATTGAACTCGGTGAAAATTGTGAACTTGTCAGAACACCGATCCCCGCGTACATTTCAACAGACCTGATTGTGAGCGGCAGGGATGTCAAGATCATCAACTTAGGACATGTGAACCCTATTGATACTCTATTGAGTGTGATACAAGCCAAATACAGTGAAATTGAGGCCTGTCCTGAAATTTCCCAAAGTACCTGTCATTGCTCACAGATGAAACTGGTCTCTGAGAGACTCAGATATACCCTTTTTATATCTTGGACTCCAGGAGGGGAACACGAAATATATGGATATGAACACAAGGACAAATGTTTGTATACAATCGTAGTATACAAACCAGGAACCCTGAGACTGTACTACCTGCTATGTGTCAACATCGACACGTCGTACACGTACAACCTCGCAAAGCTACCGTTCATAGCACAGTTTCATCCAGACAAACCTGAGTTTGTGCATAAAACAGATGGTACATGTTGAGGCCCCAGTTTCCCCAACCCCACACATGCTGTAGATACTATTGGCACTACTCAGCTTATATTACATGATACTTAAATAAATGTTACAAGGGCATTAAATAAATGTAACATGTGCAACAAAATGAGTTGTCAACAGTTTATTGTCATTAGAACACTCCTCTTAGTTTATACAATGAATGCTGTTCCTGTAAATGGATCGTGTACAATAAAGTACTTTGTCATGACAGGTTCCCCGTAACTCTTTATGACACTGATATGAACACAAAATTGAAAATGTTTGTATACCAACCACAAGACCTGACACCTGTCAACATTGATACACGTAGTACGCGTACAACCTTGCAAAGCTACCATTCATACCATGTTTTGTTTTTTATGTAACATGTCCATCAAAGTGAATTGTCAACAGTTTATTGTTATTAGGTCATTCCTCTTAGTTTATACAATCACTATGGTTCATATAAATGGATCAGGTACAATAAAGTAGTTCATAACAATTCCACAGATACAATTAATGTTGTCAGAAATAGTGGAACACAACTGCATAATTATTTCTTATTATGTTTTATAGCGCACTTATAAGACACTATAAAGTAATCTTTGGTTGCTTTAGGTAAAGCGATGAAATATTTTACAATTCTTTTAAGTGGGTCATTCTTGTAATATTTCTGATGTTAGAATTTCTTCATGCCACTAGGCGGAGCTCTCATAATACATATGGGCACTCCTTCAGCTATGTGCTTGAAGAAATACCTCAGTCCCGCGAGAGAGCTTTGGTTCCGGAAGTTAATTTCCCATTCATTTCTCCCATTGACTTCTAGAAAATCTGTATATAAACAGTTTTAGACCAAAATAAGTCAAATAAGGTACAAGATTGTGTGCCTATATTTTCTTTTCCGACATAAACCAATGCGCGTGTTACATTTCCACCTTTAGCAAGTACGATGTGTTTTTTAAATCCTTAACACTAACAACGGGCGGGTGTTTACTCCCTACTTACAGTTGTAATGTTTCGGCCTTTATCACAAGAAAAGATTGTAGCAGTTAAATTTCAAGAAATTGAATTGTAAGCATAATTCCCATTAAAACAGGTTCATCAAATGTTCTAACTTCTAATCACTACATTTGATATGGCCTCGCAGTCACGTTCTCGCTCATACAGTGTTTGATGGCTGTTTCACAGCTCAGGATTAATTTAAAAGCATCCGGTTTATAGCAATATCAGACAATGTATTTATCAGCTCACAATGCGGTTCTTACTAATGACGAGGAACTCAGCCTGGTGTCTTACTATATATCAGGACAGCGGGAGCCTTGTATTATGGGCTACCCCCTATTTAATTAGTGCTAATTAAATAAAATGAATTAATTTAAAATGGATGAATAAACAAATATTTTGCCCAACTGATATTTTCTTTACCTGTCTTTATTTATTATATTTGCAATGAACGGTTAGTTACCTTTTGTCACAATGTCTGTACGACTCTGTCCTTGTTCTGTGTCACTACAGGGTGTTATCTCCCCTATGTGTTTTGTTTTGATTAGGTTTCCCGCTCTTTGTATCACATGATCCCATCACATGTTTTTGTCAGCCTATCAGTTCTGTTGTTTAGTCCACACCTGCACCTCCTTCCCTCGTTAGTATAGTATTTAGTTCTGTCTGTTTGGTTGTTCAGTGTGATTCATTGTTTTCTGTCCAGTTCTTCCCAGTGTTTGAATGAAATAAAGAGTTGATTTGTGAAGACGCGCCTGCCTCCTCACTTGTGAACGTGACACAAATGAACCACCTGTTTCAATTGGAGGCAGCGTCTTGTCCTTGGGGGTTTTTCACCTGGGAGAAGGGGTTGGAGCTGGAGGAGCCGATCCTGCCTCCACCGCCGGAGTTTAAAGATGTCCCGGTGATGGAGGATTTGGAGCTCCCTGCTTTGCTGCCACCTGACCTCCCAGAACCCCTGTCGTCCGGACCCCCTGCTCGGCCGTGGCCGCC
>JACXGM010002530.1:0-27212 GCA_016801145.1 Umbra pygmaea
TGGTGGTGTCTGTTTCGTTCACATGACGTGTTTTAAGATGCGTTAGACAGCCAATCGCAGGTGACTATGTTGTTACACGCAAATATGCTACATGATTATTGGCTCACATACGCTTTTGGCACCGAAATTTGGCATCGAAAGATGAATAATTTTTCGATACTCGATAGTATTGGAGTATTTCGGTCGGTGCCATAAAAGTATCGATGTTCGGTGCCCAGCCCTAGGCATTGTACTGCCTGCTATTACCTCCCACACTGTGTGTCTGTCTATGGAAGGTCTGTGACTCAGATACCATAGGGAATACCCAGTGGCCTTGTCTTTCACTAACACCTCCACATTCTGTACCACTACACTACAGGGAGGAACAGAGGGAGATGGAAATATGACACACACACACACACGTTTTTGTACCTTTGTGGGGAACTGAGAACTAACCCTGACCAAGATATCTGTTCCCCATTTCCTAGCCCTTAACCTATCAGTAACCCTAACCCTAACCATAACCTTATCCTAACCTCAGTAACATTGATGACTAAATTAAACCTAGCAATAATGCCTAACTGGTAATGGTTATACCTAATAATATCCCATCATATATGAATAGCTTTATTTCATTAGAAAAGTGTGACATTTACTTACTAATATTTTAATAAGACCATTTACATTTGCAATCTGGATTGCTTATATAATAAATAGACAGAGTCATTGTCGCTAGCATCGTGAGCTCGGTGTGCGACAGTAATAATCATCCGTGCGGAACCACCGTGCGCGATACAACGTTGGTAACATTGATTAAACGAAGACTCGAGTCAAGTCATTTTGTTTCGACATATTTTTGTAATCGAGTTATTCGAGGAATCGTTTCAGCCCTAATGTAAGTATACAAGTGCAGATTGGTGTTCAAGTGTTCAAGTGTTTTTATCTTTCAAATAGAGGTTACAAACAAGCAAATATCGGCCAAAAATAATCGGCAGCATATATCGGCCATCGGCCGACCCTGATTTCAAAAGATCGGCATCGGTCTGAGAAAACCCATATCGGTCGACCTCTACTTAAAATCACCACCAGCCCTTTCCCCCTCAATTTAAGCTAGACTCATTCACCAAACTCAACCATGGAAACCAAACCCTGACAGACCATATCGATGCAGAGCTGCGTGGTGCAATAAAGATTCTCCCCTATGGCAGCAAGCTTAACTGACTGTCTGTAGAATAACTAGAAGAAAATACAAAACCCACACTACATGAATTTACTTTGTCATCGTATCATCCGATGTGTTAACGGTTGTAAAGGCAAATGAAATTACCTTTACAAATGTAATGTAAAACGTGACTGAAACAGCAGTTTGATTTGCTTTCCAATGGCAGCTGAGTTAAAGGTGATCACATAACCTGTTGCTCTACTTTTCCTGAGATTGACAGCAGGTTCTACTCTCTGAAAACCAGTGAAGTATTCAGTCACAAACACCCCCAGGCTTGAGTGTTCATTTAGCTCCCCAAACATCTGAAATTAATGCTGTAAATGGATGCAGGTGACTGAAAATTAACAAACATTTTTGATAATAGAACCAGTCATGCTCATATAATTACACTGGTGATCACAGTACTGTTGATTATCACACTGCTGACCACAGTACTGGTTATACGGTTAATTATCACACTGCTGACCACAGTACTGGTTATACGGTTAATTATCACACTGTTGACCACAGTACTGGTTATACGGTTGAGAATCACACTGTTGACCACAGTACTGGTTATACGGTTGAGAATCACACTGTTGACCACAGTACTGGTTATACGGTTGAGAATCACACTGTTGACCACAGTACTGGTTATACGGTTGATTATCAAACTTGTGAGCACAGTATTTGTCATGTTGGTGAAAATAACAATGGAAAACAAAATAAGGGCAGGTTTTCAAGGGTACAGTATGTAAACAAGGGGGTTTTTGATTTCCTTTTTACAGGTATGAGCAACTCTGCCATTGACTCTCTTTAACCAATGAAGTGTCACTGAAGGAAAGTCATTAATCACCTTGTAATTACAGGCTGCTGATGAAACATGGAAAGACCTCAGATTGTCTGGGCTTTAGATACTTACATAAATAATTACAAATAATCCTAAAGCAGTGAGATGATAGACACTGGATTTAAAATGTGATTGTTATTATCCCTTCAAACATATTTCAGTTTCACCACCTGTATTGGTTTATGCTGAAGATGATGATGCAGTGGCAGTAATCCAATGTTCTAACCACAATATAGAGACTGAAAGCTGAAAACCAAAAGAGCAGAGAGTCAAGGAGGAACAGAAATTAGCCTGAGAGGAACAGAAATGAGCCAAAGAGGAAACAAGCTAATAAAGACAGAGAAACTCAGGAAAAATAGGTTAGAGCTAGCCAAAGTTATACAGCATTAAGATATATGGGTCTTTCCACATGAATTATCATAATTCGTGAAATTACGTATATTTTGTTCATTAAAAAAAACGCCAAATCGGGAAGCCATATTCCTTTTGGTACATAAAATACACTCACCTAATAGATTATTAGGAACACCATACTAATACTGTGTTTGACCCCCTTTCGCCTTCAGAACTGCTTTAATTCTACGTGGCATTGATTCAACAAAGTGCTGAAAGTATTCTTTAGAAATGTTGGCCCATATTGATAGGATAGCTTCTTGCAATTGATGGAGATTTGTGGGATGCACATCCAGGGCACGAAGCTCCCGTTCCAGCACATCCCAGAGATGCTCTTTTGGGTTGAGATCTGGTGACTTTGTGGGCCATTTTAGTACAGTGAACACATTGTCATGTTCAAGAAACCAATTTGAAATGATTCGAGCTTTGTGACATGGTGCATTATCCTGCTGGAAGTAGCCATCAGAGAATGGGTACATGGTGGCCATAAAGGGATGGACATTGTCAGAAACAATGCTCAGGTAGGCCGTGGCTGCGTACTGGATGTTTTTCCCTTTTCACACCATACTTTGTAAACCCTAGAAATGTTTGTGCATGAAAATCCCAGTAACTGAGCAGATTGTGAAATACTCAGACCGGCCCGTCTGGCACCAACAACCATGCAACGCTCAAAATTGCTTAAATCACCTTTCTTTCCTATTCTGACATTCAGTTTGGAGTTCAGGAGATTGTCTTGACCAGGACCACACCCCTAAATGCATTGAAGCAACTACCATGTGATTGGTTGAGTAGATAATTGCATTAATGAGAAATTGACCGGGTGTTCCTAATAATTCTTTAGGTGAGTGTATACATTGTGTCTGTTGTTTGATTTCAAACGTACCTTTTCTGTCATCTCTGCCAAGAAGAAGGACAAGCCAGATTGTGTGCTTCTTCCCAGTCACAATGCTGGTGAGAGGGCACGTTCAAGTTGTCAAAAATAAAGTCTTCTTCTAAAATCATACTTCAATAGTTTCAAAAAATGACATACCATTGCTCTATCAATGATATATTCTTTATCTAATATCCTCCATGACTGAGAATTTATTATTGATAGAGCAAAGTTTGAAGTCTGAAAAAGAAGCATATTACCGTCTCAGGAATCTGAAATCATGAAGAAAGGCGCAAGCTGGCATTTCCTCATCCTTGGCAGAAATGTAAGTAAAGTTGTTTTAAACCATGCAACTGAATTTTTTTATACAAAATATATATGTAATGTACCAAAAGCAAATTGGTTTCCCGAATGTGAAGTGGCTTTGTAAAAGAACATTTGTTTTACATGCAAATAATTGTTATTTTACAAAGTTGTATTAATGCGCATTAATGTGATGAGAGTCTTATAACCCATCCACGTACCACTTGCGCTAGCTCGACCCTGCTCTCCCTGAGTGAGAGAGACCACAAAATAATATCTTCATGCAATATAGAAACCTAGACAAATTATAGAATTTTGTCATTGTTCTGCTTAAACTACTTAGAGAGCACCATACCGCCGGCGGTAGGTTTCCGCCCCCCACCACCCCCAAAAACTGGTTCACAAGTCCTATTTCTAGGTTATATATACATGTTATATATCTACAGAAAGCTTAGACACTCAGGAATGTAGCAAATGTCACCATTCTAAAGTAGCTATAACAAAAATAATAATTCCCCCTCATAATGTGAGCTACGTGCCTTGTACACATGTGCCTCAAATTAAATGTAATGTAAAACTAGAAACAAGGGTAACACCGTCATTTATTGGGTTATATATACATAGGGATGGGACGATTACCGGTTTCACGGTAAACCACAATAAAAAGTCTGTACGGTTAGTATTACCGTTTAAAATTAAATTTTCATTAAAACCGTCTTTGATTACAGAATCAGTCTGACGCAGGTGCGCGCATGCAACGTTGTTTTTTGCACGAGAAGTCAAGGCAGAAGGCAGTGACAGCGCTCGGGGGATTTTTCAGCCATCCTGGTCATAGTTTGGCTATTAC
The DNA here is from genome assembly GCA_016801145.1 of Umbra pygmaea. NCBI lineage: Eukaryota > Metazoa > Chordata > Actinopteri > Esociformes > Umbridae > Umbra > Umbra pygmaea. The sequence continues at coordinate 4,445 of JACXGM010002530.1, forward strand.
AAGACTCCTGGGGGCAATTTAATCGAGAATAGGCAACCTGTCTGCAGAGGAAAGTTGCTGCAAAAGGGGGAAACATGTCAAATCTGTCATCTTCGTGACAAACACTGTTAATACAGTGAATGCATAAACTTTTACTTCAATACCAAAACTAACTTGGGCAAATAATTGGACAAACAATATTGATTCGAGATGAAATATTTAATTATCTCACTTGTAATTAACGCAAAGTATCCGGATGATAAGTTTAACAGCAAGTAGATTTGAGCCAAGATGAACGAACGTGTTTAAAATATTAAGGGTGACATTTAAGGGATAATGTATTGAAGGCCTATTAATTCATAGTAAACTTATTACACATATTTTATTTTTATAACAGAAATAATTTCAGGGACATAAAATATTGCATATGATTAGTGTCCGCAGATCCTTAAAGTCTTAAATAGCCTTAATATCGTTTTCTAGAATTTACGGTCTAAAACTGTCTTTGAGTCTTAAATCTCATTTTCTAAGGTCTTAAACAATTGCGGCAGTCATGCTATTTTGTTCCATTGTATTTTGTCGAAAGAAGCCATAAACGCTTTCTCTGTGCAACATTTTAGTTAGCAACAGCTGCCAAATTACAGTAATATCAGGTGATTGCGGGAGCTCCATGAGTTCACAGCAACACACTTTATTTATTCGTTAGTTAGCTTAGTTTGAGTTTTGTTTATATTTAATATACTTAGCTAATATATAAAATATATTTTATTTGTGTCCTTACAGTTTTGTTTAATAAAATTATTACTTGTGATTAGTACCAATTAGATTGCGCATTTTTCAGTAGCCTACCTCTAAGCAACGATAACAACCCACTCTCATTGAGCAGTTAATCTCCACGTTCTCGTTTTGTTTCATTAGCGCAAGTGTAGTGGGGCCATGTATTACTTTGGAACATTTTTCCTCAGCAGTTGTCCAGTAGAGTTCAAATGGCGAAATACTAAATCGTTTTTCTCATTGCTATTTTCATGTAGCCTAATATTTGTAAAATTATTGGTAAAAAATATTACAATCCTCAAGGAAATGCGCACATTTAAGTACAGGAATGAACGAAGGATGCAAGTTTAGGCTATTTGGTGCATACTGTAACTGTAGAAAACGGCATGAGGAACGCCTTCAGGAAGGAAAGACAAATGTCATAGTTTGCAACACTTCTGGGTGAACAAAATAGTGGTGTTTCTGAGTTCTGACATAGTATTTCACAACGTTAGTAGCCTAACTTAAAAGAAATAATAATAGATTTCGGTGATAGTAGAGCTATAATTGTGTACTGATTTATAATAAAACAATCACATACGCTACCAGAATAATATGTGATTAGGTCATTATCCCTGTTTGGGAGAAAGTCTCTTCAAACAGACATTCTCTTCTTACACAAAACGTCTGCAATGCTTAGGGCAAATTCGAACACAATTGGCTATTGTGTTCGCATTATCAAACTTGTTTCACTTTAGCTAATTAGGGAGAGATGTAAACAATTTATATCTGTAATAAATTTTAGCTACAAATTTTTGACCTGCAATGTAAATGATGTTCTTGTGGAAATATAGGAATATTTACTTTTCTATATTTGAATTGGCTGATCAACATCTAAGAAATAGCAGATTTTAGCTTGATAAATGTGACATTTGGCATAGTTCTTAAAAGTACTCGTATCTGTACTCGTATCGGCAAGTACCCAAATTGAAATACTCTGTACTTGTACTCGTTCCATAAAAAGTGGTATCGGCCCATCCGTAGCCTAATTCTAACAAGATTATTTGTCATCAATTTATAGGGAATTCATAATGATATCACATTGGATAGTAGGCTTTAGTACTAAATGGTACACTATAGTAAAATAAAAAGTGCTTAGAGCTGTTAATTGTATTTGTTGTTTGTTGATTTCCAAGTATAAAACTTGTTGAAATGTTTTCAGTGTGTGTGTGTATCCGTTTTTTTACATTTCCATCTAATTTGAACAAAACCGTGATAATATTGATAATCGTGATAATTTTGGTCACTATAATCGTGATATGAAATTTTCATACCGTCCCATCCCTATATATACACACGTCTTACATGTCCTTAAAGCATAGAATGTTGGGGTTCTAGCAAATATCTCGGTTTTAAAATAGCTATGAAAACGAGATAATTATTAATCATAATGTGACGTAAACAGTCAGTACCAAAAGCTGTTAGCTGGTTTACTCAAATAGCCGTTTATGTACCTAAAATTAAATTGAATGGCAAAAGGAAAACCCGGCTAGCACCCTTATTTTTTAGGTTATATACATGTATTATGTCTCCTTAAAGCTTAGAATGTTGGGGTTCTAGCAGAAATCTCGGTTTTAGTGTAGCTGTAAAATTAAAAATGTTATGGCTGCAACTTCCAACTGCACATATCGAAAAAAGTAATGGGTTTTCTTCTCTTCTAAAAAAAATCTAAATGCCAACTAGAAACAACTACCACGCTCATTTTTTAGGATATATATAAAAGGTCTTATATGTTCTTAAAGCTTAGAATCTTGGGATTCTAGCAAATATCTCGGTTTTAGTGTAGCTATAAAACTCACAACGTTAGACTACTTAATGTCAGGTACACGTCTTGAAAACAATTACATTTTACTTACGAAATACAGGTTACCACATGTCACTTATTATAAGCTTTTAGTACAAAATATTTTACTTATGGTCATAAAATCCTTCTTTTTGGTCATCAAAGGGTCCCAGTAATGACTTAAAGCATAGTTTTCCCAGGTAAAATCCATCTTGAATGTAAAAATAGCATTTTCTTACCGGACTTAAATCTACTCGTAAATAAATGAAAAACCGAGTGTATTTTCCCAGCACTTCTGAACTAAAGACGGATGTAAAAAGTGTCCAAAAGCTTAACAATTTTGGCATATACGTCATCCTTATGAAACAGAGATCTTAAAAATTTACAAGATTAACAATTTTAACTGAAGACTGACGGAGATAATTCAGGAAAGAACTGTGTTGTTCGTCTCAAGAACCGGATGTAAACGTCACCACGGTGCAATTTTTCTAAAAGTATAGTTTTACAAACAAAGCTATAGCTCATTGGCTGTTCACTCAATTAATCTAAAATGTTAGACTTATGTGGCCAGCCCCTTAACAACATGATTTGAATTGGATCCAGTATCCTATCTTAATATATGGCTTTGTAGGGTTCTTTCAAAGAGGATGTAGAAAAATAAAAACAGAAAATAATTATGCATTTTCTTTATTTCATCTTGTGCCATATTCACTGTGTATATTTGTTTGAAATGAATTTTACATATCCAAAAATGTCAAAGTCTTTTCTTTAAAAAAAATCAACCATATGTTTGTACTTGCCTCAGGTCCAGTGTAACAAGAGTTTAACTTTGGGTATGTTTTTTTAGGCAGAATTTGACAATTAGGGGGCGAGCCTTAAGAGGTTAACCATCAGAAGCCTACTCCCGAAACTCCATTTATTCAATGCTCTCACAATTAGCGTTAGGCATCGAGTACTGGTTCCAACTTGAAATCGTTTAAAAAAATGTTTTGAATCTGACGATGGATTCCAAAACGTGCATGTTTTGCTTTCCGTGGCAGCCAGCCGTCCATCGTACTGCCAGGCTCTAGTGTTGTCAGCACCGCGACGGATCACACAAAGCGGCGCTCAAAGGTGTGGCTTAATTTTACTTTAAAAACTCCAATACAAATATGATTCAACATTTGCCGAACTGCTAAAATTGTGGTAAATAACAATGCTACTCAGATTCTCTCTCGTAGATAGATGTAACGCATTTTGCAAATTGCTAACACAAGTAACGTTAGCAAACCTACAGCTGCTAATGTTTAACTCTAGCGTGAAAGTCCATTTACGTTAGCAGTCAAGGGAAAAATGACAGCGGAGAAAGTGGAATCGAGAATTGATAAGAACCGGAATCAAAATCAAGAACTTGAATTGGAATGAGAATTGTTAAAATCAAAACGATGCCCAACCCAACTCACAATGCTCTCGCTCTCTGAATCCTGGCTTAGGAAATCCACCCAAAATTCTGAAATATCCACCCCCAACTACAACATTTTCCATCAAGACAGAACTGTTAAACGAGTCAGTTGCAATATATTGCAGGAATAGCCTAGAGTGCGCTGTTATCCTATCCAGGTCTGTGCCCAAACAGTTGGAACTTCTACTTTAAAAAATATATTTCCCCAGAAATAAGTCTCTCAGCGTTGCTGCCTGTCTATAACCCCTAGGTTGTGCCCTGGATAACCTACAGTTGAAGTCAGAAGTGACAGCATTCGTGGTTCGACTGGTCGAGTTTGTTTTCCCAAGATGGCGCCTGCCTGTATACGTGAATAGTACGTAAGCATTAACACACGACAGACTGTGCGTTGCCAGGAAATAACCGCACACCTCAGCAGTGGAGGTGTGTGGTTATTCCCTGGCAACGCACAGTCTAGAGTGTGTTAATGCACTTATAAAACGGTTGCCAAAATTTTATTTGTGAAAATTAATGTTTTAATTAGTATTTGTAGCGAAAGAAAATGGTCACGAGGCGTGCGGTTATCGTGAAACATTAACGTACCCCCCACCACTCCTTTTACTGTTGCCATGTTAGTATGCCAAAAACCAAGTAGTTCCTATAAAACTGATCATTTAGATCGTTTATAACATGTTCTGAACACTTATGTATAGTTTCATTTAATTTAAATGGAATTTGTTAGCCAGTTTGCTTAAGTGATGTGTTTTTTATGCAATTCAAATGTTTACGTGATACAGACCTTACCGTCAACATTCAATCAGCCTGCTATAGCTACTTTACTGATGACATATGGTTAACGCAGTCAAGCCAACATCTGTGCAGTTTTGCATTGCAAGCTCGTTTCTTTGAATTTTGTTTCTGAACATTTGTATACATCCATCAAAAGCCACATTGTGCAATCTTGTCTGGAAACGAAACGTTATGAATACGGGCAGACTTCCATGTATATTATGCAGGTGCTGTCATTAACAGGCTATAATTAATAAAACTATTAATTTAGTATTCGTTACCGGTTATTAGCTAGTAGCCTACAAATACTAAAGTATTTTGCTAACTGCTGTACTGCAGTTACGTTGTAGTCTTAAGTATTTGACCAACTGGTAGCCTATATGAGGTGTCAAGGATTATTACTGTCGGTGCGTAGAAGTGTTACTACTCTACGACTTGAAGATGCAGTTTGAATATCAACGTAGGCTATTTTAAATGGTCATATCGAAAAATTCTATGCTTTCTAGATTTCTCTCTGCTGTCAATTTTGAATTCGGATCTGATGAGTTAAGAGAGAAAAACTGCGAGGGTAACATCTGTTCCATTCCATAGAATATCATCTATTCCAAAAAAATAACTTCACTTTGACAAATAAACTTTTAAATGAAAAAATAAAGTTTTGTGCACTTAGCAGCATTTATCCAACATCTGAGAACAATAAAATAAATTGACCATTTTAACAATAGTAGCAACCAGCAGCATTTCATTGTTTTAGGTCTGAGTAAAAATGTATACAGTAACACTTGAACACAAACAATCTTAATGGAGCTTCACTTCTGCTACTTAATCATTTAAAATAAAAAAGTCTTGAAGTTACTAAGTGAATAAAAAGTTAGTAGCATTAGATAATCTACTTAAGTGCAATTGATTTAGCAGCGCCATCTCCTCATTTCTGAGGGAAGAAACATTTTTAAACAACACTATACAGAAAGAAATGTGCATAATATCATACTTAGTTTTGACCGGATTTGAGGCACCATAGCTCCGGCTGTCTTTATTCCACAGAGATGAGCTACCACTTATTATTTTCGTCTGATCTTCCCCTTTCCAACGGTACCAAGCTTTAGTTGCTAGCATGTAGGTTTTCGAGAGATAATCGCGTTCGCCCATCGGAGCGTCAATTGACTTTGAAGGGTTTTAATCGGCTTGATATTGGCCGATGCCGATTATGTAAAAATTACCAAAAATCGGCTGATTAATCTGCGTACCGATAAATCGGTTGACCTCTAATACCTATATGTATATATGTGTGTGTGTGTATACATGTATGTGTATGTATGTATGTATATACATGTATGTATGTATGTACATATGTATGTACGTATGTATGTTAGTGTTGTCACGATACCAAAATTATTGTTTCGATACCGATACCAAGTAAAGTATTGCGATTTCGATACTTTTCCTAAAAAAGGGAGAAACACTGTCAAATATCATTGCTGTGCTTTATTTTAAAACCGGGACAACATTCTAATCATATAATAAACTAATATAAATAAGTCACTGACAAATCCACATGCTCTAAGGGATCCACATGCTCTGATAGCGATACCAGTACTTGGTATACACATTTTAAGAGCATTATGCTCATCAACGCTTTAAAGATTAGCCATAGATGGCCATAGTTGTAGGCTAAATCTGATTCACATAAATGTTTCAATGGAAATGTAGAGCTATTCCAGCCCTATGCATATATTTCATATTGATGATATTGACAGTCTACTTTCTCATTCAGAGACCATGGTTATAAAGCTGTACACCTGTATATATTGCTATTTAAAAAATAAAGAAAAGCGATAAATGTGATAATGCTTCCCTGCAATATGAGGTTGCACACAAAATCACCACCTAAAATGCATAATCATTCCAAAGACGGAGCCACACATTAGCTATTGAAAAAAACTATTTTCCTCAGCATTTGCCCACTAGAGTTAAAATGTCAAAATACAAAATCGTTTTTCTCATTGCTATTTTCATGTAGCCTAATATTTGTAAAATTATAGGTAAAAAATATTAGAATCCTCAAGGAAATGCGCTCATTTAAGTACAGGAATGAACAAAGGATGCAAGTTAAGCTATTCGTTGCATACTGTAACTGTAGAAAACGGCACGTGGAACACCCCCGGACCTAGCCTGTGAAAGCCACCTTCAGGAAGGAAAGACAAATATCAGTAGTTTGCAACACTTCTGGTTATATGATTAATATATATATTATAATATATGATTAGGTCATTCCCTTTTTTGGAGAAAGTCACTTCAAACAGACATTCTCATCTTACACAAAACGTCTGCAATGTTTAGGGCAAATTTGTATTACGTAAAGACAAACGTATTACGTAAACCATTGACATCTGTAATAAATACTATTACACATTCTTGAACTGCAATGTAAATTATGTTCTTCTGGATATGTAATATTTACTTTTCTATAATTGAATTGGCTGATCAACATCTAAGAAATAGCAGATTTTAGATCTTAGGCATGCTATTGGTTAGCCATGAGGATAATGCCCATAGTAAGCGTACTATTTCTCTAGATAGCCTCGTCAAACTACGGTGGTGCAAAATACTGACTTGTCACAAAATAAACCATAGCCTCCTCATATGATTTAAGGGTATGAACGTGATCATGTTATCTTTCACATACTAACCTGTCGGTCTTTAAACTCCTTGTACAATTTGGGGTGCTTGTCGGCCAAGTGTTTCACCAGGTTCGAGGTGTTGGCTCACTTTGTTTGTAGCACTGACGACAAACAGGTCTCGACTTATAGGTAGCTTATGCCCTCACTGTCAGCAAGGTAGGCAAAGTACTTCCATATTTAATTTACCCGTTTCGGTAGAACGGGTAGGCTATCGTAATTCCTCTTTTTTATAATAAAGATGTCAACTGTAGGCTATTTCTTGATATTTTAAAACATGAAGAAAGGGGTCTAGGGTTTGATGGATAAATGCCTCAACCCGTGATATGTGGAAAACTCAGTGTGTGTAATGTGACTGGTAGGTCAGACATTAGGCTAACGAGCCAGCCACCGGTGTATTGACCGGTATTGACATGACAGCCTCTAGCTAGCTATCGCTTCGTCACGAAAAAACACTATTACAAAAAAGATTAGATTACTTAAAACCTGTGGCTGGTTAGCATGTCTACATCAGTGACAATCTTTTTTGTGGTAAGTGAATGTTAAAATCGTTTTTATTTTTTAGATGGTCTTATTTGGAAGTTGGTGTTGAGATTTGAAGCGAGAGGAATTGTCCGCCATGTTTTTTATTTTGTTCAGCTCCTCAGGGGGGCGTAGTGATACTTTTTGATTACATACTAAGCACTTCAGTTAAAAGGCAACATTCTACAGTGCGGATATCAGGGAATTGTCATAGGCTTGGAATGCAATTTTAGCCAATCAAATTGCAGATATCACCGGACCCGTTAAATAATGTCTTTTAAACTATCTTTTTAATAAACTGTCTGTACACTTACAAAGTTCTCAATGCTTCAGTTGGCATGTAAGGACTCTCATTATGCTACTGTGGATGTGTGGTGCTAATTTGAGCTTTGTTAGTGGTATAAAATAGCGATTTTTTTTACTTCATTCATGCCCTCACAACTAGCATTATAAGGTAATTATCAGTTCGCACTGAAACTGGGCACATTTGATTAGCATGAAAACATATCCCAGAGAACGTTCAACTTGGTACCAATGTTTATTCACTCCTATGTTCATTTTGCATTGGAATTGTCCTTTAAGCAGGTACATCTCTCGGGTCACCCCAAAAGCCCATACCTCCCATTTGCCTTCTGTATTTTTCTTGCACCATTGGGCTTTATCTTTGCCAGGTCACAGTTACAAATGAGACTGTTCTCAATAAGCCCACCTTGTCAAATAAAGCTGAAATACATTTTTGAAAAAAGATATAGTTATGCTTTGTAGTTTCCCAGGACCCAAGAACCCTCTGTCCCAGTGCACCAGGGCATTCTTCAGGGTTAAGCCCCATTGACCTGACTTCAAAATTGTTTACTTAAAAAATTCCCCCAAACTATTGTGCTGGGGACAGTCAGAGTGGGTCAGAGGAAAGCAGAGCAGGGGTCCAGGGCAGTGTTTTGGATAAATAACAAGTACGGGAAAGGTTCAATGTTCAGGCAAGACAGGGCCAAAGAGGGAGAGATTTCCTTCTAGTCAGACAAATACCCTACATCTTTCATCTACATTAGTTTTTGTAGTTTACCAGGTAAGATGTCTCATTCTCACTGACAGGATTCATGGGGATTACGTTTGTTGAGAGTGGCACCAGACTACACAATAATGCTCGGAATCCCTGATCTGAAACGGAAGCCTAGCACTAACAGGGCTCTCACCCATTAAAGCGTCACCTTCCAGTGCTCACCTGCAGAGGCTCAACTTTCAGTGAATGTAGGTTAGCAGAGTAATCCCAGTTGTTTGCTGAAGCGCACTCGTGTGACAAAACAAAATGTCATTGTAGTGGTAAAGTTTCAGGCGGCTAGATGGTGTTCTACTTACAATGTATGAAATTATATTGTGTTGGTGTTTGGAACATATTTATGATTACTTCGTGAACTCCACAATTGACGTAGGAAGACAAATTAGGCTTCAAAAAGGCTGCCAGTAGCCGAAAGCAAACAAAGATTGCCACGACAAACATTTCATGTTTTGGGGAAAATAAATGCACAATCCAAACACATATGGGGATGTTGTTACCTAAAACAAATAGAACGGATTGGCTACTCAGTACATACATGATAATTAGGCTACTCTAATATTCTACAGGACGTGTGTGTACCTTATCAATTTATATTATATACAGGACAGAATATAGAATAGTGCGAGAAAGAGCGGCCAACCGCAGGAATCATGAGGGCTAGATAATTAATCTTAGACATTCGACAGAAATTTATTTTTAACATTCCAAAACATATCTAGCATATACGTTTTAGGCTGGTCGAGTACTAAATCTACAGCAATCAGACATGAGTTGCTTTCTTACCCTTTCTTTAAGATCAGGAGATTGTCCACGTGTATATTTTCCAGCACTGAGTTGACTGATGATTATTCCGCTTTAGATCCAACTGCGCTTTGTGTATGAATTCAAAGGTTCTCAGAGTGGAGAAACTGATCGAAAATGCGGATTCTTCCTGGTCGCCATATCGACTCGACTGACGGAAAACGTTGCGTTACATTGTATCCAATGTGGCAGACTTCCATTGATTTTGTTAACCGAACAATAAGATCAACACAGTAGTGCCTCCAGCACTCGTAACAGGCACTACACTTCTACTGGGATCTCACTGTGTCCGTCATGTTAAATATAAGAATGTCTCTCCCTAGCGGTTGCACGCATGCATTGACTATCTGTATTTGGAGAGGCTGCTCACCATAGATATCTATATAAAGGCTAGATGACTTATGGCTGAGTCTCGAACGTCATCACCGGCGGCCATCTTGTCACAGGCAAGCTTGGTGGGCTCTGTGGTACCTAATGTAAGGTGAGTTTATATGACTTTATATAGATATCTATGCTGCTCACTGTCTCGGAGAAGGGTCCAGCTGCGGCCTGTAGCCGCTCACGCCACGCCCCTGCTCACGCCACGCCCCCCGCTCACACCAAGCCCCTTGACCTGCGTTCACCTGTTTTTGGGGAAAGCGAAGTTGTACGCCTCGCGTCGCTCTCCAGCCTAGAACTCGTCGCTCTATGGGCGTTTTCGTGGGAAATGTCAATCACTTGAGTATTGGTCTTCCATATAATTGACTTAAATAAAAATACATTTTCATTCGTTTATTTTTGTATGTGTTTCTCGTTTCTGAAGAAGCTAAATGGCTATTAATTATGTTCGACGTTGTTTAGCTGGTACATATGGCGTGATGTGTCCCGATTGGTTAAAATTCTATATTGTTGTAATTCTTGTTTTTAAGCCCACTGCATAGAATCGCCGAGCCATGTCAATAAGAATTTCTCTGCATATGATGATGTATGTTGTTCAATGCATATGATAAATAAACCACTTTGACTTTGACTTGACTGGTTGACGCTTCGTCGCTTCAGCCAAAAAGTTCAACAGTCCCTCCTCCGGTTCCGGAAGTAAATTTCCCATTAATTTCTCCCATAGACATCTGGAAAAATCAGTATATAAAGAGTTTTAGACCATGCCTTAGGCTAACTAGCTACGACGTGACTCATAAGAATAAAACATATAATTTCGAGCGATAAACAAACAGAAAATAGCCTAACAAAAATCAAAAGGTACAAGACTATGAAACTTTTTTCTTGGATTTTCTTTTCTTTTTTTTCACTTACAATAACATGGTGTATGCTTGAGTCACGTCGTAGCTGTCTAAATACATCCATTGTTTGTTTAACTTTAGTGAATACTTTACACAATAAACGGCGTAGAGTGAGCAGCGACAGTTTGTTTGCATTGTTGTAGCAACACTGCCCGTTCATGAGCACAAGTAGCCTATAGTTTGTTCTCTTAATACGTCCAAGTGGCTAACTCATGAACTCTCTGTTTCATTGTCTAAAAGTATTCACTACCGTCAAACATTATTTTTTCGTTGCTCCTTATCGTTGACATGCTAACCTAAATAAACTATGGATGTAAATGGACATGCACTAGCAAAAGTTTGTTTGTATTGTCGTAGCAACCGGAAACAACACTGCACATTCATTAGCTTCTTACAAGTATAGTTTGTTCGTTTAATACATCCAATGGTAGGCTATACTACGTGGCGAATACTTGGAGTTAAGTTTTTCTTTGATAAAAGAACAGCACTAAAGTCATTCTTACAAAAGTAAGATGTGTTCAGAGTTTTGCCGACCGGATACTTTGTTGCTCTGGTTGGTTGTGGAATTTTAAAGACAATCCGCCCCTCGGATGTCTGTCGGCGGACTGCAAGAGAGAGGCGTAACTTAAAGGGGGCATAACGTGAAGTCGGGCATAACTTGAAGTTGTCCAAATTGAAGAAACCATACATTGCAATATGGTTTCTAGCAATACAGTATCACTAATACATTGGTGCTACTTGCTTTGAGACCTTGCTGTTAATTCTAAGCCTTACCCAAACCCTAACCTTAACTACTCAAAAAACCTTGCTGTTAACTCCATGTCACATGTGTTATATCTACGCTATTTACTGTTCTCTCTGTAATTTTGGAAGTAGGCATAACTTGAAGGGCCGTAACTAGAAGTTTTGCAGGCGTAACTTGAAGTCTTGCAGGCGTAACTTGGACGTCTTGCAGGCTGCACACAGATACTACTGTGCCAATGGTGAGTTCCCAAACCCAACATCTTTATGTGGGTTTGGCTTGTCAGGCTACAGAAAACCTGTAGTTGGTTAGGAAATGTAGTTGATACTTCAAACCTTCTCAGAATGTTTATTTTTCATCAAGTTTAGATGATGGTTAACTGTAAGAATGTAAAACATTGTGTAATGTCTCATGAGACGGTTACTGTTAAAAAATTAAAAGTACTGGCCAGTACGGGTATCGAACCCGCGACCTTCGCGTTATTAGCACGACGCTCTAACCAACTGAGCTAACCGGCCTGTTGGAAGAGTGTTTGTACCTTACCCATTTCGAAGATTAAGGTATTCAACAAATGTTCCTTTAAATCTCGAATGTTGATTGACTTCTTGCCGTTTGAATGCTCTAATTGCATTGGTTACTGTTTTATAATAGCAATATATTCAGGGCAGTCATCTTTTCAAGCTAGCTTGGAGTGAGATATGACGGCGTACTGTTGTCGCACATATGCGGGTAGTTAAACTGACGGCCTTTGTTGATTAAAGTCGTATATTATTAAGACTAAAATACACAAATATCATCAGACGTGGATGTGTGCATTGTGTAATAATGTTCCGTTCACGTTAAAAACACCGTTCACTCAGAACGGTGTTTTTAGCGCCCTCTGCCGATTACAACAAGCTGTCACATTTCGGATGCACGTTCTGGTGCTAATCCGGATCCGCCCAGAGTGTGACACCATTGACAAGATGGCGGAGAGTGGAGGGGGAAAGTGAGAAAGAAAACAAAAATATTTATATTTTTACTGTGTGAGTTAAATGGCCTTTGGATTCAAGATAGCCAAGGATTACAACATCGGAGCGTGTCATATATACTACACGGATATATGTTTGCGGGTATGCAGGGCAAATGTGTTCCTCCCAGGCGGTGTTGAAAGTATTTGTGAGTGCGGTTAGTGGAAAGGCTATCAAGCTAGCTAGTTAGCAGGTTAGCTAACGAAGTGTCAGCGAGTAGTTAGTTGTTAGCTAGAAAATAAGACTATACACGTTTTGATCGTTAAACACATTGACACTGTTAGATACTTCAGTTTCGCAACGCTATTATATACGTGTTGTGTGTTTTACATTCTGCTAAATGTGTAGAATGTTAGTTAGTTGACGTAGCCAGGTTGGCTACGATGCTAGCTAAAAACCTAAACAGCCAGTTAACGAGCTATCGTTGGCTAATTGACCTAAGTCAAGATCCATCCAATTTACAAGTATCATAGTTAATTTGTAACCAGACAAAATGATTGAGGAATTAGTTTGATACTAATTAAACATTCTCTTTTGGTGGACAAGTCAACACGCTTCCTAGCAAGTTTGTTCTAAAGTGTTCACAGAACGCATTGCAAACACCCAAGACATCCTCACGACCTGTGAGTGTCTTCTACGTGCTGACCAGCTGAATTTAGCTAACTGGTGTTATTTAGAGTTCCGAATTACAACGACGACATGGCCCACTCTCCGGTTCAGAGTAGCCTCCTGGGAATGCAGGTAAGCTGATTTCACCTCATGTTAAAAATCTGACACTAATATTGTTCTACCATCTTCTACTGCTGTCGATGTAGCTAGATAATAAACAAGGCGAGCTATCAATCTCCCCATGCCGCGAATGCTGGTGTCCTGATATAGCAGCCGGTGATTCGGTTTATAGCATCTCCAATTACATAATATAGTAGGTAACTACACACAGTACGATTTTAATTCCATAACATTATGGATCAGGGTTGTATATCTACAGAGGCTGTCATTCACGCGAGTGGGCTTTATTTTAGTTGCGCCGTACATACAAGTAGTAGCCTAGAATCTTAAGAGATTTCATCAACCGCTATATCGTTAGAATAGACTGACAAAAATCACATCAATGTCTGACATCTGGCCAACTCCTAGAAAATAATATTAACTTATACAGTAAAAAGATGACTAAATCACATCTTGCAGAAATTCCATTTACACTATGGCATAGATGTAGTTTCCGTGAGCTTAATTGATTGTTGTGCGTTGGTTTGTTGATGATAGTTGAAAGAGCTAAAAAACTGTCACTAAATCTCAGTCAGTAAAAGAGCTGCTCATTTCTGCTCTGTTTCTTTTCCAATGTGGGTTAATGTATAGGGCTGTGGTGTCCCAAATTGCATAATATCCATTCAAAGTCTACTACTGTGGGAAAAAATGTAATTATGGGTTTATCACGGGTTGCAGTGTTGCAACATGTTTTAAGACTCATGTAATCACCTTTCTACCTGTCCACTTACTTACCTTTTCCTGTAGAACCTGAAGGCTGACCCGGAAGAGCTGTTCACTAAGTTAGAGCGGATCGGTAAAGGCTCTTTTGGTGAAGTATTTAAAGGTATCGACAAAAGGACGCAGAAGGTGGTTGCCATCAAGATCATCGACCTGGAGGAGGCAGAGGACGAGATCGAGGACATCCAACAGGAGATTACTGTGTTGTCTCAGTGTGACAGCCCATTTGTCACAAAGTACTATGGCTCTTACCTGAAGGTAACAGACACAGACTTAGAAACACACACACATCTAGCAAGATATAATTTTCTTATGACAGGGTGACAGCTTTTTCGTCAACTGTACTAACTTGGTATTTGGGTTTGTGTTTCATCAGAGAAGGTTGGGTAGATTTTAGGGTTTAGGTTTTATATATTTCCATGAATAGGCCCCAAATGGTATGCTATTCCCTTTGTACTGCACTAAGTTTTTAAGTTCCTATGTCAAGTTTAGCTTGAGGATTCCATATAAATTATATGATGGGAAATGTTGTTTTAACATGTAATTCCAGTGCTCATCCTCAGTGAATTTCTTTCTGCCAATACATGCATCAATCAATCATTCATTAAATGTATCTCAATAGAAAAATCAATCAATCTGTATCACATACTTGCTCACTCTGTTGTGGCAACAATATAGTGCTATGTTACTGTCCCTACTAACAAATCTCTGCTGATTCAGTTTTTGAGTAATCAACATAATCTGCCATTTGAACGTCTGATCATAACTGATGTAATCGACACTTCATTGAGAAATACAGTATCATCATTTTGGGGTAGCAACCATTGTGAGTGGCTAGATCTAATCAACTAAGTGCAGAACTAAATGGTAGCAAGGCCCCAGCAGAAGAGGCTGATTGATGGCATCACCACATTTGTAGGAAGGGATTTAGCTAACAGGATTGCATTTCTCTTCCCACTTCTCTTAATTTAATCCCAAATTAAACCAGCATTCACTACTCGAGTCCCAGTAGGAAGGGATTTTCATGGCACCAGCAGGCTCTTTTAAATGTCTAAGATCCACACGTAGACTTGTTCATTTGTTATGCTGTGGAAAAAAAAGATTTTGGCAGTGGTATTGAAAGCAATACTTTACGATTGAGGATGAATTTTTGGGACAAAGTCTCTGTTTGCCATTAAGTTGAATCTAGCATTCTCTGTCAAATGGGAGAATGTGCAATTTGTGAGCATTTACCATAAATGTTTTTAATGTATTTTTGACATTTAGTTGTACTATGAATGATCTGACACCCACAGATTGGCAGCTAGGGCTGGGTGTGAATGTCTGGATGTACACATCGTCAAATAAACCTGTACACACATCATCAATGGTTGATGTGATCATCTTTTTTATCCATGGAAGTGGCACATGACTTGTAAGCATGGCTTGTGCCTTAACTTTTTTCTTTCCATTCCCAGTACTGTCCCGATGTCCAATTTCAACCGTCCCAAAATATAAATACTATTTTTTTATGTTTTAATATGCCAACATTACTTTAGATAATTGGCAGTACTTTGAAATTAATTTGTTTAGTTCTGAGGCAGATACAGTCTGCAATCCATAAACCTAAAGTAGTATTGACAGCATTGTATCTACTTTGCAGATTTCAAGCAAACAGACACACAATAGCATTCAAAAGTTTGGGGTCATTTTGTTTTGATAGAAATTGATACCTTCATTCAGGAAGATAGCATGAAATTGATCAGAAGTCATAGGCAAAAAATGATTAATTACTAATGAGCTAGAAGATTTCATCATTAGAACACTGCAGAAATGGCTTTTGAAAATATTGCTTTGCAGTTGTATGTCAATAATTAATCATAAATCAGTTACTTTAAACAGTGATATACATTTTTAACACTGGTAATGTCCTTGAGATATATATATATATTTAATGCAGCCTTGGTGAAAGAAAGTATAAACATTTTTCAAAACCTGAACGTTTCTGTGTACCCCAAACTTCTGAACACAAGGGGATGTATATTTATTATGCTCTAAAACCAGCCTCATTTAGGTTTTATGAAATTCAAAAATGTAGAGTAAGGCAGTATAAATAACAAAGTATAAATTGCAATTATACTGTTGGAGAACAGTGAAGAATTGCGCTCCTGTAAAAATTCTATGAAAGTATTCAACCATGTCACATTATTTGCTCCTTCTTAATCCCAAAAAATGTTTCCCTTTTTATGACAGTAGAAAGTTCACGAGAAAAATAGTATTTGTAACAAATGGTAAATGCTTAACAGAAATTTAGAAGCATCAATGACATAAAAAATTTTTTTTTTATGTATAGCACCCTCACCCAGGCTGAGGCATTGCCTACCTTCAGAATATAAAAAACGTATTTACCTTTGTCTAAATTAGAAGTTTTTTTTAGTGGATAGTTAGTCCACTATTATTATATCATACTGGCTGAACTATAGCAACTGTCAGTAAAGAATAAACTGTTACTGAAGTTCCCTGAAAATTCCCTTCAATAAAACACCCAGACATTGCACACATTCCACTAGCCGGAATGACACGACAAACTTGGACAACAAAGTGTTGTGAGCTGTAATCAATACCAAGATTCCACAGCCACAAATGCAACAATCTCATATGCTAAAACTATTTTGAATGTTTGAATCAGTTAGTATGTATCAATCTCAGGTCAAGACGATCATACATCCATTTTCTCTTTAGTTACTGTATATTAGCCATCAGTCTAAGCTGCCAACTCTCACGCAGTGCAAGTGAGACACACACATTGGATTGGTTTCACACGCTCACGCCAATGTGAATCTAATCAAATGCGTGTGTCTCACGGCCACTGCATTAGAGATGGCAGCTGTGCAGTCTAGTCTACACACAATTGAAATGCGACAGTGACTCTGCTGTGGTCCGGCCCGGGAATAATTTGCCTTATAATATGCCTATTTCACCAACATTGAAATGGTTTTCTATGATTTTATGTTTACATTAATTAATTTAATTTATTCATTGTTTTAACTGATCTTGAGTATCTGCCGATACAGGGTACCGATCCAAAACCACATTTTAATGCTACGTAATGAAAAACATGCATCCATCCACTGTGCCTTAATAGAGACATGGGACACACCTGAACTCCAAATGTTTGTAGTGAAGCTAATTGCTGTGACATTTTTCAGCAAGCCAAAAGGTATTTTTTACTTCACTGTACAGTTCGGAATTGCCATTTTTGATACATTGCATTTGTTAGGATGGTGGATGCCACTGTGGCTGGTGGATGGCCTAATCCTACAAGTCACTTAGAATTTTAAGGAGCCACTTTATTCCCGAATTCATATATTGTATAAAAGAAAAAATGCACTAGCTCCCTCTATATTGTTTTATTACATTCATTATTAATACAATTACTAAATAGACATGGTTTAAAAAAACGTCTGTGAGATTAATGATTTTCAAATTATTGCCAAAGTTGGCTAATCTTGCTAATCCAAAATTTGATTCAATCACTCAATCAAATTGATTTATAAAGCCCTTTATACAACAGCAGTTGTCACAAAGTGCTTTGACAGACACCCGGCCCGTGACCCCCAAAAGCAAGCAACACAAGTGATGCACAGTGGCTAGGAAAAACTCCCTAGTAGGTGGGACCTGGGAAGAAACCTAGAGAGAGGCCAGACTCAAGGGGGTGGCCAGTCCTCTTCTGGCTGTACCGGGTGGGAGATCTGAAGGTACACAGCCCATTGTATTAAGGTCACTTTGTTTGTCAGTGTTCAATTAGTCAGTTTAGTATTGGGAGGTGAAAAACTTTTATTATACACCTAATCTATGCTGCAATATTTGTTGAAACAGCATTTCATTTTATTTTATAAATTCATTTTAGAAGAATCTGTTTGGGAAACATGTCTGAGATTTCAAATGAAATGATCTGAGCATTGGCTTAACTATCTCCCATCAAATCTACAAGTAGATGCTTCATCAGCAATGGAACCTAACACCATACAACAATAAACATAATTGGAAACCATACTATGGCAAAGTAGTTGATTAAAAACAGATTTCAATTCAATAAAATTTGCCCTTGAGAAGTTGAACACCCCCCTGTTACATTTGTGTGTGCGTACGCATGTATGATTCTCTGGTAAAACGAGAGTGCCAGGGACAATAAAAAGTGTGTCTGGGTCGGTTCATAACCAACTTTGGGAGGTTTACGGGACGATGGCCAGTAAAATATTATATGCATGCATACAACACTGGTTACAAACGTACGTGTTTAAACACAAGGCTAATCATAATTCAGCTTAAAAGTTGATAAACTATTAATAATTTAAATAATCAACAAAGAAAAAGAACGATGCACATTCCAGGTTTCTATATTTTAAAAATACCAATATTTCGGCATCAAACTTGCCTCCTTCAGGGTTCCGACAGACAGCACCTTTATCTACAAAGTACTTGGGTGTGCGCCAGAATATAGCTTTTCCAAACTATTAATAATTAACATGACTTGCCAAGTTGCTGTTGCATTTCAATTGCTTGAGGGTTTTATTGAAGGGAATTTTCATGGAAATTCAGCAACAGTTTATTCTTTACTGACAGCTGCTATAGTTCAGTCAGCTTGATGTTGTAATAGTTGTGCTATTATATTATAAATCCACAAGCAACTTTAGTCGAAAAACAGGCTTCTCTGCAAGGAAGTTTTCTGGCAGTTTCAAGATGCACATTAAGATGCACATTTTTTTGCCAGAAAAAAGCAGTTACTGTTCCAATGTCACAAAACCGCATTATGCCAAACAGCACCTAGACAAGCCTAAACCTTTGGGACATCTGAAACGTGCAGTTCATGCAAGCCAACCAAAGAAATACATGGCACCTGGAGGCTTTTTGCCAAGAACAATGGGCAACTTTACCATCTGAGAAAATAAAAGTTCTCATCCACAACTATCACAAAAGACTGCAAACTTTTGAACAGGGACCATCTCATTATTTTTATTAGTTTTATTTAATGAACTGTGATGAATTATAGTTTATTTTGAATCCCATTACAAATAAAATAAATGTATTTGGCCTGATCACTCATGTTTTCTTAAAGGATGGTACAAATCTTAGAAATTCTGCAGGTGTATTGCCCCTTTTCCACTGACCACATCTAAAGCGCACAGTACTGTTCTGCGCCAACACGTACTGGGTTACACACCGATAGGAGAATGGTTTGCCCATTGCAAAGTTTGTGAATGACAGTGAGAAAGTGAGAATTCACACTACTATACAACACGTATAGAGACAGAAAAAAAATTGTATACATCAACAATTGACAGAAAATATAAATTAAACAATAGGTAGGACAGCAATACCAGGCCACTTGGAAGTTTGATTCAAAGTACCGTTTAATCGGAGTGTAGAATTTCACTGGTGAGAAGGCTACTTCCTCTTTCAGAGACCCGCTTATAAACCTGTAAAAACTTTAATATTTTAAAAATAGGGAAAAAGTGATTAATATAACATTTCCTTACACTATGTAATGTTTTGTTAAACTCAAAAGCACTGCCGAAAATATTTATCAAAGACATACCTGTGATTGTCGCAATTTCTGTTAAAATGGAAAAATAGATGTCAAAAGACCCTTATGTTGTCGGAGTCTCATTACGGCATCTCTCTGCATTTGGGCAGTGCCATAGTAATACAGTGTTGTGTTTTTGTCCTCTACATGACTATACAAACATTTGTAAAGAAGATGGAAGTGGATTTTTTTTAGGGCAACAACAACAAATCGATGAAATCGATAACAATCGATAATTAAAATTGTTGGCGACAAATTTCATTATCGATTCGTTGGGTGTACGTTGCTGCTCGCTGTGTGGTGGAGCTACGTCACTTAAAGAAAGAAAAAACATTTTAAACTGTCTGACAAATCTTCGATATTATGGCAGAACTTCACATTTAATTAAACAAAACGGTTTACGTGCAAACTCTGTTTAACATAAATGGCATGGCACTGGAGCACCATCGTAATTAGGGAGCACTTGAAAAGAAAAAAGGTTGGAGCAATAAGCGAAGGGGGCTAAACAGCATGGTAAGTTATTACATAATAATAGCATGCGTTGCGTTTTGAAATTAGGAATAGTTCCTCCCACAGCAGAGTTCTTATCAAATAGCCAGTGTTTGGGCATAATCCATCTTAAAAGCTCTATTATTGAATCAAATCTGCTTCAAAACTGTACGACAAGTGTATTTAATTAGCTGACTAATTAATTTTTGTGGTAGAGCTGATGCAGTAGAGCTAACGTTAATCTAGCAAGCTCTTCAACGCTACCCGGTAGTGCGCAAGTAAATAAACTGAAAGAGTTATAGTGCAAAACGAATTTAAAACACCAACCAGATCTTACTATTACAACGTATGCTACCTTGTACCTCTTTGGGGATGCTACTTTGTTAAACGTTTCACTATGTGATTTACTTTTTTGTTTTTTCAACTACCGTTGCGCACAGTAGAAACTCCATAGTCTGTTTCAAAATAAGTCATTCTAAAAACAGTAAATACGTATGTCAAAATAAACTTAAACAGGTAAAAGACATAAAGCAACTAAATGACTATTCAACAGGCCTTATTTTAAGGTTAGTTACAACTATGTTCTATAAAAGCTGTTTCTATAATTGTTTTGTAGACAATTATTTTAACATCTCAGGTTCGTCTAAGCAAGGTGAAAAATACCATATTTTGCACCTTACTAAACAAATGAGCATATCTTTTGCACATGTTTTATAGTATACATTTAGGTCTGTTATGTGTTAAAATAGTCAATTAGGAATAACATTTATTGTTTTAAATAGATTTATGGAAATATTTGTTAGTCTGTTTATCCGATTCATCGATTGATTGAAGAAATAATTGACAGATTAATCGATTATCCAAATAATGGTTAGTTGCAGCCCAAATTTTTTTCTAGTGCATGATAATCAATAACTTTATCTCATTTTGCTACAGAAGCTGAGTTTCAATAACAAAGTGTCTACTAAGAGATTAATGAAATACTGTTCCTCTTGTGTTTCAGAATGCCAAGTTATGGATCATAATGGAGTATCTAGGAGGAGGGTCAGCATTAGATCTGGTGAGTCGTAGTGGTTAAAACTTACATTGTTTAAGATTTGTATCCCTCAACTGTTGGCAATTCCCTGCTGTAATTTTGAAATGTATAATATAATGCACCCCGTTAGCTGGCCATTGAGTTTAAACATTTAAATTTAAGCTGTGCGGCTCTGTGGTGATTTAACAGGCCACTGTTTAAATGTACCTTTTGATAGCTCTCAGTAATGGTTAAGCTGCCCGTTGAGTTTCAATGTACAGTGGCAAGAACATGTATGTGAAAGTTTTGGAATTACCTGGGTTTCTGCACAAATTGGTCATAAAATTTGATCTGTTCTTCATGTTAGTCACAACAATAGACAAACACACTTTGCTTAAACTAATCACAAATATTCTGTTTTCATGTCTTTATCTAACACACTGTGTAAACATTCACAGTGCAGGGTGGGCAAATTCTGTGATTACTTGGGTTTAATAACTGGTTGACCCTCGTTTGGCAGCAGTCTCATTCAGGTTGTGGTCAGGACTCTGACTTGGCCACTCAGGAAGATGTATTTGGTTCTGTTAGTCATTCTGTTGTTAATTTACTTCTGAGCTTTTGGGCTGTTGTTCTGCTGTTATCACTCAACTTTTGTTGAGTTTCAATTGGCAGCTAGATGACCTTAGCGTAACTGATCCCTATATCGGTCAGTGTCCTATTCAGGCCACGCCTCCTTGGTATAATGCTGCATTTTGTGATGCTGCGCTTTACTATTTACCACGAAACATTAAGCCCACAAGATTAAATACGGTATGTCACTTGACCTAATACATATTCAGCTAGTTTCACATTGGTACATGCATATTAAGTTATTTTAAAGAGTCGGATATCAAAGAAATACAAATACGTTTAGCCGTTAGCAAATAAATTACTTTTGGCAACGATTTTTCGAGAACACATCAACTGTCTTCTGAACTTTTGTAGACTCTGAGCTGACATCCACTACATTTCCCAGCTTGCTTGTGTACAGTGACTGAGGGCAAAGGGTATTGTGTCATCACAGCCAAATGGATCAGGAAAAGGGTCAAACGTCCGTGTTGGTTGTCATGCCATTGTTTTTCAGCAGCTTTGGTTTCCATCCACGGATTAACCAGTCCCAACCCTGCTTAGCTTTAGAAGCAAACCAGCAGTGCAATATAGGGCGCTATGCTGCTATGCTTACTGAACGTCACCTTTGGTCAGTCATATGTCTAAATGCAATGCAGCGACTTAGCCCACCACGCAACATGGACCCACCGAAAAGGTGCAGTTTTTTTAACACAACTAATTACATGTTTTCACA
>JACXGM010002530.1:27312-46845 GCA_016801145.1 Umbra pygmaea
TGTTATTGGAAACACGCACAGGGCTTCTTTACATTGTGTTATTGGAAACACGCACAGGGCTTCTTTACATTGTGTTATTGGAAACACGCACAGGGCTTCTTTACATTGTGTTATTGGAAACACGCACAGGGCTTCTTTACATTGTGTTATTGGAAACACGCACAGGGCTTCTTTACATTGTGAAAAATATAGGGCTCAGTTACGCTATATTCTCCTGCAAAATGTCTTTTTTGGACAACATCTTTTCCATTTGTTGATTTCCTCACATGAACTTGCATTCTTGTTTAGTGTTTAAAGTATTGTAGAATTGTCAACAGAGCATGTTTCAGAAATGTCTGTAGATCATTAGCTGACACCAGTATGCTTCTATTCTTCTTCTTCTGTGTTGAGCTCTTGAAGTCACCTTTGCTGTATGGCCGCTCCGACGAAAACTAGCAACAGTGCTGGCCTTTCTGCATCTATAGAAAACGTGTCTTACTGTGGATTGATAAACATCAAGGCTTTTAGAAATACCTTTGTATTTATTTTCAACTTTACCAAAATGTAATTCTTAATAGGGATTCACATGCCTATTTCACTATGCACTGTTAATGTTTCAATTATGTATTCAGTACAGACAACTACAGTGATTTGTGTGTTTTTCGTTTATGCAGACTATGTTTGTCTATTGTTTTGACTTCGTTGAAGATCAGATCAAATTCTATGACAAATGTATGCAGGGATTCCAAAGGTTTCAAACTATTTCTCAGCACTGTATGTTGTACTAGCTCTTAGGTGTGTTTTTTCAGATCTTTCTGTATAAAATATACGTTACGCTATTTCTTAGTGGTTGTTTAGCTGGCCATGTTATTTAAATGTATGTTGTTCTAGCTCTCAGTGGTGGATTTGTGTTGTTCTAGTTGGAACCAGGGTTGTTGGATGAGACCCAGATTGCCACTATACTCAGAGAGATACTGAAGGGTCTGGAATACCTCCATTCAGAGAAGAAGATCCACAGAGATATCAAAGGTAGCATTTACTTTTACAATTAATTAAATATTTTTAATAATCTGTTTTTTGGAAAACATGTCTGGGATTACTAATAAAATAATTGAATCATTGGCTTAATTAGCTCCAATGCTTCATCAGCAATGAAACCAAACATAATACAACGTGAAATAAAGAAACCATATTCTGGTGAAATAAAATAGCTGATTAACAATAGATTGTAATTCAATTATGTTTGCACATGAATATCTTGCACTACGCGGCGCAAAGTCCAAACGCAAGTGTCTTTGCTAGTTTAAGATCGAAGCAGTTGTCAATTTCCCGTCAGGTGCCTGTGTTGTTTAAATAGAAATGCACCTGCGCCCATATTTGCGCCCATGGGAATGCTGTTCTATCAGGGAGGTGTGTTCAGGATAATTCTTGGCGTAGTGCAATCTTTAAGTATCGGAAAGTGATCGTGCCATTGACCAACAAAAACCTGGTCTAAGGTTAATAGCACAGCATGTCATTGTTATTTTAACAGCAAATTAGTCAAATGCACCTAGGCTTATGCACAGCACATGCACACTATGCTTGTTGCACACAAACAGGGAAGCGCAGCAGCACACACACATGCAACAGATAACAAATAAAAATATTACGTTGCAAATCCGCCCTCATAATAGCAATGCGCAAAAAGGTACAAACGCGCCTGGCTCTTAAAGGGAATGGGAGATGAATCTCTGATTGTTTAATTGCATGTTAAGTTTAAAACATACCCATGAATTAATGAAGACACTTACAACCCTTTTAGACCATGCGCCTGGCGCATGGACCCTTTTATCCGCTGTGAAACTAGCAGAAATGGATTTGAATACGCCCAAAGGTCACTTGCGCCATGCGCTTAGATCGTTAAAATAGTGCCAGAGATGTTGATAATATATCTTGAAATAGTGAACAATTAGCAGCCCCTCGTTACGTTTGTGGTGCGTGTAAGCGTGCCTGTGGGAGCTTCTCTGCTGAAACAAGAGCGCCGCCCTTCATTATCCAATCATAAAGTCAGGCACAATAAAAGCCCCCACCCATGTTTTTACTTCTTCTGACTGCAAGGTGGGCACAACTGACATGAAGATCTGTTTACACAGTGCAAGTGCTCATTCACTGTTAAAACTTCATCAAAAAGTATATAAATGTTGGATTCAATGCATAGAAATAATTTACCATAGCGATATTGAAAGCTTTTTTACTTTTAATAGCTGGCCTAAACAATTGCCTGTTTTATTCAGCTGAGCACGACAGTGGCCAAAATTGATTAAGTGTCAGAAATAGAAGAATTTACAAGCATTGCATGAGAGAATATTTCTTTAAAGTGAGACTTAATACCATGTTCCTCAATTTCTGACTTTGTATTTTTTACATGCAAGAAATATGACAGGTAGAAATAAAATAGCGTTGAAGAAATAAATAGGGTAAAAAAATACAAAGGAAGAATAAAACAGACAAAAATATTATAATATACACATAAATACATACATTTAAAAAATAAGTCATAAATAAATAAAGTTGAAATATATAACGGACAATAAATAAATAAGGTAATTATTACAAAGCCTAGATGTATTTATTTACTGTATTTTTTGTGCAATTAATTGTATGCTTATTTATTTTTTGAGCATTTATTTATTTATATATTTATTTCTTATTTTGTCAGACTTGGTCCTCCATAGGCTTTATGGCATAACTTCCATTCAGTTGTTTGTTTGAACTGCTGGTCGCGATTCTATAGCAGACGTAATTAAGCACAATCTAGTGCGGACATAAAAAGGCTGCAGACAAAATAGAAAATAATTTATAAGTGTTAATTTATATATAATATATAATTAATATAAATAACTTGTTTGCTAATATAATTGAATGACGTTGCTTTCTAATAGGGCTGGGCAATAAATCGATATAAATTTCTATCATGATAAAAAAATACAATATCGAGGGTATGTAATATATTTTGAATAGTTATTACATTCAAACAGCAGCAGCCAAAGACACTGCATGCAGGTTAAGGTACGTGCCATCATTGTGCTTAGGCACATCACTGACAGCCCGTGTTGAATTAGTGGTTGAAACATGAGTCGGATTGATAGCGAAAGCAATTTGAAAGAAAGAGAAGAAAATGAAGAAATTTTGACAAAATGAAATACCACTTTGGTAATATGCCAGGTGTTGAAGTCAGATAAGGCACAGATACATATATTATGTGCAAAACATGTCAGCGAGTTGTGGAGAGCAAGTCAGATAACACAGCCTTTCTGTTGGATTCATTTGTCGTGGCACTGCATTGCTGCCACGCCAAGAAAGAAAGAAAAAGAAACACATTAATTCAGACAAACATTTTATTTGAAACACGAATTGCTTTTTTTTGCCACTTCAATATTCCGTCTGGTAATTAAGCTGTCCTTAAGGTTATTCAGCTTGTTGTGCCAGCATGTGTGAGAAACAGCGCACTGTCCAATTAATCCGAACATAGATATAAGTGATGCATCTCATGTCAAAGTGAAGTCACATTTTGGAATCAGACTAGGCTTTTCAACTGATAACTGTAGTTAGCTAGCTAGGAGTTTAGCTATCTTGTGTAGATGAAAACAACAGAAGGGAGAAAGTAACAAATTGAGTGAAGGAAGGAGTGGTTATTATGATATAGGTGAGTGACGAACACACACTAAATCTCAAGTTTTGCAGAGGTACTTGTATCGACAGTCCTTCACACTGGTGCTGCTGAACTGCGTTGATGTATTATTATGTTCTAAACAGTGTAATATTTGCTGCTGTTTGCACTCAGAACATGAATTAATTTACCAATGTAGCTAATATCAGGGTGACTGGAGCATTTTCAATTATTCTATTTTTCAATTATACAAAGACGTTATGACCCTAATAAAACAGTCCTTTAGGATTTTATTATCATAATAGGATCTAAGGGACACATGAGATAAACGGTTTTAATTAGCTATTTTATAGGGATCTGTATTTGGATTATTTAATAGGATTTGCATAGGAACCAATCCAGTAAGAATATCTGCTAGAATTCTCTTTTACAGGATTTTTATATGGTTGATTTGGTTTCAAATGACGATTAGAAAATCCAAAAAACTCAGAAGGGCAACTATGGAGTTAAATCCGCACGTTGTGACAAGAAATCAAATAATATAATAATGATGACATTCCAAAAACAATACAAAAATGGGGTTAATGAGTGTAAAGCTCTCACCCATTCTATTGTCGTTACCTTATTTGTTCATTTTCTTTATCTGAAAACACTGAATTACAATAGCCAATTGCATCGCACTAAAGTAAATGCTAAATGTGTCCACCTTTTGGCAAGTGCACACTTTTTTGATTTGCTGGAGTACTCCAGAACAACCTGACTGGAAGTTCTTCCCAGTGTATATTGTGATATTTTTCGATTCGAACGATATGAGAAAAATATATTACCTTTTTTGCCATTTCACCCTGTTCTACTTTCTAATCAAATCCAAACATTCAAACCAACTATTGAAATTTGAGTATCTTCACTGAAATGATACACGGTCAACACCATCCCTTCATCCAAGAGTTGCAAAACAGCAGGGAATGGGAACCAACCACAGAGGTAGTCACAGTATACTGGCTAACTACTCAAGCCACCATATAAGTTAACATTAACCTATTGAGCTAAAACATTATTTTGCCAGCTCCTGGTAGTCTGCCAAATATCAGGAATAGGTCTATTTTTTTATAGTTTTGTTTATTGATGATACTGTTTGCCATAAACAAACAAATCAAATTATTAGCAATCAATGTAATACAGTAGATGTGTTAAATGAATATGCTATTACAACAGAGAACAGATTTAGAGCATTGGTGAAGATTCATCCTGCTAGCCAGCCCTTTCAGCAGATGGTAAAGCTAGTATGTCTAATTTTAACAAGATTGAATCATTTATGGGGAATTTGTAATATCACATCGGATACAGTGGGGAGAACAAGTATTTGATACACTGCCGATTTTGCCGCTTTTCCTACTTACAAAGCATGTAGAGATCTTTAATTTTTTATCATAGGTACACTTCAACTGTGAGAGATGAATCCAAAACAAAAATCCAGAAAATCACATTGTATGATTTTTAAATAATGAATTAGCATTTTATTGCATGACATAAGTATTCGATAAATCAGAAAAGCAGAACTCAATATTTGGTACAGAAACCTTTGTTTGTAATTACAGAGTTCATACGTTTCCTGTAGTTCTTGACCAGGTTTGCACACACTGCAGCAGGGATTTTGGCCCACTCCTCCATACAGACCTTCTCCAGATGTTTCAGGTTTCGGGGCTGTCGCTGGGCAATATGGTCTTTCAGCTCCCTCCAAAGATTTTTGATTGGGTTCAGGTCTGAAGACTGGCTAGGCCACTCCAGGACCTTGAGATGCTTCTTATGGAGCCACTCCTTAGTTGCTCTGGCTGTGTGTTTTGGGTTGTTGTCATGCTGGAAGACCCAGCCACGACCCATCTTCAATGCTCTTACTGAGGGAAGGATGTGGTTTGCCAAGATCTTGCAATACATGGCCCCATCCATCCATCCTCCTCTCAATACGGTGCAGTCGTCCTGTCCCTTTTGTAGAAAAGCATCCCCAAAGAATGATGTTTCCACCTCCATGCTTCACAGTTGGGATAATGTTCTTGGGGTTGTACTCATCCTTCTTCCTCCAAACACGGCGAGTGGAGTTTAGACCATAAAGCTCTACATTTGTCTCATCAGACCACATGACCTTCTCCCATTCCTCCTCTGGATCATGCAGATGGTCATTGGCAAACTTCAGACGGGCCTGGACATGCGCTGGCTTGACCATGGGGAACTTGCGTACGCTGCAGGATTTAAATCCATGACGGCGTAGTGTGTTACTAATGGTTTTCATTGAGACTGTGGTCCCAGCTCTCTTCAGGTCATTGACCAGGTCCTGCCGTGTAGTTCTGGGCTGATCCCTCACCTTTCTCATGATCATTGATGCCCCACAAGGTGAGATCTTGCATGGAGCCCCAGACCGAGGGAGATGGACTGTCATCTTGAACTTCTTCCATATTCTAATAACTGCGCCAACAGTTGTTGCCTTCTCACCAAGCTGCTTGCCTTTTGTCCTGGAAGCCCATCCCAGCCTTGTGTAGGTCTACAATTTTATCCCTGATGTCCTTACACAGCTCTCTGGTCTTGGCCAATTTTGAAGAAGTTGGGGTCTGTTTGTTTGACTGTGTGAACATGTGCCTTTTATGCAGGTAACAAGTTCAAACAGGTGCAGTTAATACATGTAATGAGTGGAGAACAGGAGGGCTTCTTAAAGAAAAACTAACAGGTCTGTGAGAGCTGGAATTCTTACTGGTTGGTAGGTGATCAAATACTTATGTCATGCAATATCATGCAAATTAATAATTTATAAATCAGAGCTAGGTTTTGCCACAAATTTGTTAGTTATATTATTAGCTAAACCATGTCCTGGGTCTTAAATATGTTTTGTTTGAATACAAATTAAATTGTTTAGTTATTCTACAAGCTAGAATACAAAATCCTCTGCCAGCATGCATTATAATTCACAATGATTTATTTTCCTATTTTTTACAGTGGTTTCACTGTTGTATTGGTCTTAAATCGCATTGATTGGCATTGAACAAGTCTTAAGTCTTAAATGTAACATCATCAAACCTGCAGCCTTGTAATTAGAGATGCATCGGTACACATTCAAAACTGTATGGTACGGGGTGCACTTCACGGTGTGCACATGAACCTGAATACATAAAATCATTAAATTCAAGATAGCTACTGTATGTTGAATGCCTTCAATAAACCAGATTGATCTGAAAATATGCATTTTGCTATCCTGAGCCTTAGCCCACATCAACATTGTACTCATTGTGGCACTTCTCCATGGTGAGTGAGTGGTGGTGAGGAATCAACATGGGAAAATCCTCCAGCTTCGTCTGTGGACAACTAGACTAATATTGCTAAGTGTTAATCTTGCCTGTTTAATATTATTTCTCCAAAATGTTTAGAAATCTATTTAGATAACAAACCGATATATGCACATTTCATCACCATGTCAGGAAGCAACTCTTTGGCTTGTATTGGGAAGAAAACAATGTAGCCTATGTGGCAATGCATATGTAAACTGAGTTTTACAAAAACATTTTCTATATTTAGCTATAGTTGCCTGCTTCAACATGTTTTTTGTCCATATAGTCGTTGCGGCAGGCAAGTGAAATAATTTGCTGGCGCCCACCACTTTTGCCTAGGTCAGTGTTTCCCAACAACTAAGTTAGGACACCTGGTAGTACAGTAACTGAATAAATCTGTGAACCACTTGCCTAGGGTGTTTAATATTAAGATTGAGAAAGAAAGTGGAATGAAAAAAATTCTAACAGAATTCTCAGAATTTAAAAGTATATCAAATGTAAATGACAAAAGAATCTAACCAATTTCATACTGTCTTACAATTTCATTGTAGCAAAAAGGAGACGCAAAGAAACAAAAACAACTTAGTCTTCCCGCTGAATTCAAGCAGCCCTTATCAACAGAATCTGTTTGGGCAAAAGACATTACAAGATCGTGCAAAGGAAATTACAAGAGCAATAGGTGTGTTTATAGCAGTGGATATGCGTCACTCTTCTGCCAAACAAACAAAAAATGATCTTTAATATCTGTTCTCTTTCTAGCGGCCAACGTCCTCCTGTCAGAGCATGGAGAGGTGAAGCTGGCTGACTTTGGGGTGGCAGGACAGCTAACAGACACGCAACTAAAACGTAGCACTTTTGTGGGCACGCCATTCTGGATGGCTCCAGAGGTTATCAAACAGTCAGCTTACGACTCTAAGGTGAGAGGTCAAATATTCCATACCCTTTCAGAAGCACTTAAAATTAATTTAACTCCATGCCCCCTGATAGCGGTGTTTGGTGTCTGCCTACGATTCTTAAGGTGAGAGGTCTCTGTCAGCGAAAAACTTCCTCGGTGTTTGACTGACTGACTGTCTGTGCGTGTTTCAGGCAGACATCTGGTCTCTAGGTATTACAGCCATAGAGCTGGCTAAAGGGGAGCCCCCACACTCCGAGCTCCACCCCATGAAGGTGCTTTTCCTCATCCCAAAGAACACCCCTCCTACACTGGAGGGGAACTACTCCAAGCCCCTGAAGGAGTTTGTGGAGGCCTGCCTGAACAAGGAACCCAGCTTTGTAAGTGTTCTGCTAAAGATAGGGATTTTATCAAGCTCTGTTATGTCTGAGAAATGTTTCTCGAAGGTTAGGATTTATAACCAGACTAATGTTGATTAGCCAAGAAGCTGTTCTGGTGGCTCGTGAGACACTGTTGATTTGTCCATTCATTTGTCAGCCGTCTGTACTGTACTGCACTAATATTTACTTTACAAGAAATATGTCTCAAAAACCTACTCGCACCATGCAAAATCTCTACTGGCCAGGACATTTTACAAATGGTCAGTCATGATTTCACTATATTAAATAATTAGAGGTGATTTAGCAACAAAACAAATGGCAGGACTTTGTGTTTACAAATGTGTATGTAACGTGTTGCCTTAAAGGAGAATTCCGGGCGATTTCAAAACGTAGCTCTGTTGTTTGCATATCTGAAGTGCTGTCAGTAGCGTTAATAACTCAAACAATCTGTATTGCCAAAACCATGTTTACCTTTTGTTGCCAGTACACAACCATTACGCATTTACAGGGCAAGTTAAAAAGCATCCTTTGAGTCACTAAACATGTTCAAAATGTCATTACTAGTTCATATCCATTTGCACTGATTCCTTATAATGAACACAGCGAGTTTGAACAAATAAGTTTGTGTACATATCTCTTGTTTATTTCCCATTTTCCAGTGAAGTCCACACTAGTCAGAAGTCATACAATGCAATATTCCAAAACTTATTTTTCCGCAAAAGAAACACAGTAATAGTAACAGAAGGTTGAATGTTATATTTTAACAATTTCTATAACTAACTCTAAACCTGTTTCTCAAGAAAAAAAATGTAAAATTAAGAACATAAGTTGGCAAAAAAAATACTAGCTCGGCAATGAGAAATACCATTGTGTACTAATCAGAAGCACCACAGTGCACTAATGGTGAGAGGTACCACCGCGTACTTTCATGTTTGTACATTCTAGTCGGAATGGACGTAGACATACGTCTGAACTTCCGTATCAGAAAAACCAACTCCTCAGTTCTGCCTCCTGAGGAAAGCAAGGTATTGTAACATTGCAGAACTTTTTTGGGATGCCCCAAATCTTTTTTCTTCCCTCCCAATTCCCACTAACCCTGCCTTGTTGGCTGCTCCGCAACTCCTTGGACAGATCTGTGGAATGGCGAGGAGAACGCACATGGTTCATCCAACCACATTTTGCCCAGCTGCCAATTTATTTTTTTCCTGCAATGCAGTGACTTAGCCCACTACGCTAGGCGGACCCTCCAGGACACCCCAAATCTACGTAGCTCAGTTTTGCGTACTGGAATGACGTGCCCGTTTTACGACATGAAACGAAACTACAGCCTTGCGTTTGCTTTGACCACATAGACCATGTCCCTCGCGTTAAGGGTGCCAACTGTTCTGTTTGGGTTCAGTCTGTCCACTGGTTGTTAGAATCAGTTCTATCTCTCGGTTCATTTCTTTTCTCATCCCTTCTTGCCTTTTTCTCTTTTTCTGTCTGTAGAGGCCCTCTGCCAAAGAGCTGTTGAAGCACAAGCTCATTGTGCGTTATGCCAAGAAGACATCTTACCTGACAGAGCTGGTAGACAAATACAAGAGGTGGAAAGCCGAGCAGAGCCGACATCAGGCCGAATCCAGCTCGGACGAGTCTGACTCGTAAGTCAACAGCAGAACCTGACCGGATCTCAAAATGGCATGCTATTCTCACAGTGTTCTGTTTAGAAGGAGTGCACTGTGTAGAGAGTTGGGATTTCAGCACAGTGTACTGCAACATAAATATTTAAAAACAAATAAGACAAAAAGTATATATATATATACTTGAGGGGTAATTTGCTTGAAATAAGTGAACAGAATCAGCCAACAGAGAAAAAACTAATTACACTGATTTTCAGGGCATATTTACTAAAAACAAGTTTTATTATCTACATCCCCTATTCTGAAAAAGTTGGGACAGTATGGAAAATGCTAATAAAAACAAATGAGACTTTTATTTAAACAAAATATGTATAAAGACAAAGTATTTGCTGTTTTTCCTAATCAACTGTAAAGTGGCGGTAAATGTAGGGCTGTCATGATCATGACATTTTGCTGAGGATTAATTGAGAAAAAAAATTTGATTATTGATTTGCCTTTTTTCTCCATTTTATGCCACTCCTTATCTACATGCATAGGCAATCCACAAGTCATTTTGTATTGAACAGCTGAATTTCTGGCAAGGCTTTATAATGTTGTTACTGCAACATGCTGTTAAAATGAGCCATCAAGTTTGATCAATTTAGACACTAGTACAAATGTTTACACTTATACACTAGAACAAAAGCACTTATATTAATTTATCCACAGTAGCCTTAAACCTGTACTATGTAACCAATTTCAAAAATGGATAAATAAATATACAGATTTAGGACTAGTAAATGTAAGGAACTAGCATATTGGATTCAGGGGTTGAAAACATCAACTCAAACAAAAATATAGAAAATGGTAGATTATTAAAATTTTCATTTCACAATATCTAACTAGCAACAAATGAATATTACTTTTGATTATATTGTTTTCCCCTCCCAATTCCCACTGACACCCTGCTTTGTCGGCAGCTCCGCAACTCCTTGGACAGATGTGGGGTGGCTACTGGCACACACATGGTTCATCCAACCACATGTCTCCAAGCCGCCGATTATTTTTGCAATGCTCATCCAACACGGAAGCCTGTAGTCAGGTCATTACACTCACCAACTATACTTCTGTGATTGAATTTACAGGCACTTGGTCTGCACACAAGGACCTGCTGGAGAGCGACTTGACAAGCTAGGTGATTTGATCTATCCCAAATCTTGGGCAGCGCTATACCAATTTGCGCTGCCTCAATCTGGAGGTCCAGGAAAAGCCAGAGATCCCATAGTCAGACTCGAATCACTTACTTTCATGACGTAGACTGTCCTGCAATACAGCGACTTAGCTCACTACGCCACCCAGTTCCCCTCGCCCCTACTGTGGTTAAATTCATATCGCTATATGAGGGAAGCTTCCGCAATAGCCAAAGCCGGGAAGGAAAGTCAATATTGTCTTTTTCAAGTTGTGTTATCTTTTAATTTCCCTTAACACCAGATGTGCACACTGTGAGGATCTCTAAATCCTTATTGTTCATTTCAAGACTGCTCATGGCAATGTAGTTGCAATGTCAATAACTTTCAATTGTTTGCATGCACGCTTGATATTAACATGTTGTGCTGCACTTACATTCATATATTTCTTTTAAGCTAAAACGTTTGTATAGGCTAAAATGTTTGTATAGGCTAAAACCTTTGCGTAGAAAACGTACTTGAAGGCATGTTGGCTACATGAATGCTTGCATCCAAACATTTGTATGGGAATGATCAAATTATGATTTAAAACACAACAAAAAATATCCATATATTTGCCAGTTATCTAAAATGATTGCATTATGTTAAAATAATCGCAAATAGGCGATTATGTATGTATTGCGACAGGCCTATGTAAATGTTGAAATTGATGATTGTAACACATTCCAAAAAAGTTTGGAAAGGGGCAATTTAGGACTAATAGCAAAACAGCTGAGGCAACAGTGTAATTATGCACCGCAATCCAAATTATTATGCAAATTATATTTTACACAGATTTTTCTAAATAGTCTATGCAAATGACATTCAGTATAATTTTGAAGTCACCAACCGTTAGGGTGTAAGTTGAATTTCATTGAACAAACCACCCAATGAAAACAGTATTTTTTTCAAAAACTAAAAATAACACATCTTATTAGGGGAAGTTACATGTTAACATAGGACCCCTACTTTGATATCACCTTCACAATTCTTGCATCCATTGAACTTGTGAATTTCTTTGCATGATTTCAGAATAGCCTCCCAGAGCTGCTGTTTTAATGCGAACTGCCTCCCACCCTCATAGATCTTTTGCTTGAGGATGCTCCAAAGGATCTCAATAGGGTTGAGGTCAGGGGAGGATCGGGGCCACACCATGGGTTTCTTTCCTTTTATGCCCATAGCAGCCAATGACACAGAGGTATTCTTTGCAGCATGGGATGGTACATTGTCATGCATGAAGGTGATTTTGCTACGAAAAGCACGGTTCTTCTTTTTGTACTATGGAAGAAAGTGGTCAGTCAGAAACTATATATACTTTGCCGAGGTCATTTTCACACCTTCAGGGACCCTAAAGGGGCCTACCAGCTCTCTCCATATGTCTCCGGCCCAAACATGACTGTGCCACCTCCTTGCTGCCTTATTGGGACATGGTGGCCATCCGCCAACCATCCACTACTCCATCCATCTGGACCATCCACGGTTGCACGGCACTCATCAGTAAACAAGACTCTTTGTATGAAAATGAGTGTTC
The DNA here is from genome assembly GCA_016801145.1 of Umbra pygmaea. Classification (NCBI taxonomy): domain Eukaryota; kingdom Metazoa; phylum Chordata; class Actinopteri; order Esociformes; family Umbridae; genus Umbra; species Umbra pygmaea. The sequence continues at coordinate 39,882 of JACXGM010002530.1, forward strand.
ATGTATTTGTGAGCCCACTGCAACCGTTTCTGCTTGTGAGCTTTGGTTAGGGGTGGCCGAATAGTAGGTTTATGCAGAACTGCAAGCCTCTGGAGGATCCTACACCTTGAGGTTTGTGGGACTCCAGCAGCTTCAAATACCTTTTTGCTGCTCTGTAATGGCAGTTTAGCAGCTGCTCTCTTAATTTGATGAATTTGACTGGCAGTAACCTTCCTCATTATGCCTTTATCTTCACAAACCCGTCTGTGCTCTGAATCAGCCACAAATCTCTCAAAGTATGATGATCACTAATTATGCAAACTAATTATCACAGGTGTCTGAGATTGATCTCAGTAAACCAAAGAGCCCGTAGACACAACACCATATATGAGTTTGATTGAAAAACAAAATATTTAATGTTTATGACATTTAATTCCAATTAGCATAATAATTTGGAATGTGGTGTAGTATACAAGGTGTCTCCAAAAAAGGCCTAGTCCTTCAGGGGCAGGTTTGGGTCGAGGCTCGCCTATCTGCCAGCAGATGCATTAAGAGAATAATCCAACACTTTGAGAACAACATTCCCCCAAAGACAAATCGTTAGGATTTTGGGAATTTCACCTTCTGTAGTTCACAATATAATTAAGAGTCAAGGAGTCTGGGGTCCGCGTTGCTTAGTGGACCAAGTTGCTGCATTGCAGGACAGTCTACTTGATGAGTCAGTGGATCAAGCCTGACTATGGGTTCTTGTATTTTCCCCAGACCTCCTGTCTGAGGCAGCGCAAATTTGCATAGCACTCCTTGGGATTTGGGTTAAATAATTTAGATTATCTATCTTGCCACATCGCTCTCCAGGGACTCCTTGTGTGCTAATTGGGCCCCTGTATATTTAATCTCAGAAGTATATTTGGTGAATGTAATCATTCTGTGCATTATCTGACTAAAGCAGTGGTGGGCAAACTTTATTGCTTGAGGGCCACATTGAGCTTTTGAAACCAATTGAAGGGCCACATTCTATAACAATGAAAAATAGCAAATGTTTTTTCATTAAATTATTCCCGCCACCTACACAGTTACGTATGTATTGTTTGACTTAATCACTACTGTTTGTTACAAGACTATTTAGCGTACTCACAGACACCTGTGAATCAAGACATATGGAAATTAATTTAAGTCAAAAATTGTTTTTCAAATATAATGAACTCTTCAAGGTCTAAGGGGGTTGAAGTCTTTTGGATCAATGATTGTCATGCATGATGTCGTATAGAGCCAAAAAATCCTAAAAAATATATGTTTAATTTTTAGTTAATTGTAAAATACTTGTAAACCATGATGAACAGCACTGTAAAATCCATATTGGCAAGTCCCCAGGTCTTGAGAATCATTGTGACAAAGTTTGGGTGGCATAATTAAATAAAAGACTTTATGTACAGTACCCTATATATATTTATCATATCCCTATATGTTTTAAAAAATCCAGCCACACCCCATCCCCCTAAAAAATAACCTGTGTTAGTGAATGGTGAGTTCCTACCTCTTGCAGAAATGTTATTTTGTCTTATTCACTTCCGGATTTCTGTCTGTAATTTTTTTAGTTAACCAAATAAAGTCAGTGAAAAGTACCCAACTTTGAGATATCAATCTCCGGTTGATATCAGTCATTTGATTTTTAGCATGTAAGCTTCGGGAGATATGTCTCCAGTGTCAATCGACTTTGAAGAGTCCTCGCGAGCTGGATCGAAGGACCCAGCGGACCGTAGTTTATCCACCCCTGGACTAAATGCTTCCATATTGGATGAGCAGTGCAAAAAGAATGGCTCAGCGACATGTGGATGGATGAATCTTGTGCGCGCCTCTCGCCATCCCACAGGTCTGTCCAAGTAGTTGCAGAGCTGCCAACAACGCAGGGTTAGTTAGGTCCAGAATCGGTCTCATCCCACCCATCTTCTTTGCGACCAGGAAGTACAGAGAATAAAGGCTGCGTGTTTTGTTCCTTAAGGGGACCCTCGAAACAGCGCCCTTCTCTAGAAGCTGTGAGATCTCTTTCTCTGAAGCTTCTCTCCTGAATCGAGATGAAATCATAGTTTCCCTGACCCCTAGAAAGGGTGGAGGCAGGTGGTGAAACTGAAGAGCGAAACCTTTCAATAGGGTTGAGTTTAGCCAGGTCGGAATCACGCAGCTCTCTTGCCATTTGGGGTAAAATGGAGAGAGCGGGTGTGCACACCGCTTTGTTATCGAGTTTAGGAATAAATAAAACTCTTGTTCGCCCCACACCGCTGCTAATTTCTCTTTTGTCTGAGGGGAAATAGCCCAAGGGAGGGCATTTTTGAAAGGGCGAGAGGGAAGCCTCCGATCCCTGTAAGCAAGCAGAATCAGTGTGTTCCGAAAAGCAAGAAGAAATGGAGAAATCACACTTATACACTTTCTCTGCATTTATCCCACTCAGCTGATCGCTCACTAAAGAGGAAGGAAGGACGAATTCTCCTCTTTGTCTGTGTCTTCGCAGTGTCACTTGAGAGACAAAAGCAACTGCGCTTTCTTAGAAACCGCAGAGGGGGAGCAGCCCCTGCCCTCGTTTACACACGCCAGAGCTGACAGGCGTGGGAAAAGGGCCAAGAGGAACAGAGAGGTTAGGTTGATCATCTGTCCATTCTCTAGCATCGTGCTCTCAGCTAAAGTTAGCAGTAAGCAGGCTGCTAGAGGAATAAAATAAGACCTCTCTGTCCCTCTAGCAGGTTAAGACAGAGAGGAATTAAACCCTTTATCAATGAGCTCATTTTATCAGGGTTTGAGGGAGAGAATCATCCTGCTTAATAGACGAACACGTCACTATTAGGTCTTGATTTTTCTCTCAGTACAGTTACCAGAACAAGGAGGGGGCCTATCAAAAGTAAATAGTCCCTCGCTGAGGGATTTCAACCCCTTACGTTATTGTTTACACCTCTTTCTCCCCTATGCTGGGTGGGGGGGTCCAGGTCAGGGTCAAAGGGTCTAGGAGGGCATTGCTGTCCGCTCGTGGAAGTTCTGGGCTCAGCAACGGGCTCTGCGGCGGGTGTAGGCGGGGGGGCCTGGGTAGCCGGGGGGGCCTGGGTAGCCCTCCTCTGTCCGCCGTTGGGACGCTTCTGTACGTTGAGGCCTTTGCTGCGTCCTCGGACCCACTGTCTTGGGTCTCGCTGGAGTAACAGTAAGAGGCGCCGCCATGTTGCGTCTCTGCAGCGGGAAGGTCTTACGCAGCATTCTCCGGTCCTCCTAGAATAGGTTTTTGTTTGCTCAAATGAAATTATGTTTTGCTTGTGTCAAATTTGTCTTTAAAATGTAATGTAATGTGTTTGCAAAATTTAGTTCTCTCTGCTCAAACCATACAATTACTCGCTCAGAATTTAGGCACATATATAACACCATAGCAAACAGCTAAAAGTCTCTACATTTGGACAAACCTGATTTGCAATAAGGGTTAAGTAGTTTGTATTACAACTGTAGATTGTTAAGGAAATGTATCTTACTTGAGGATTGTTTGATAATTATTATTATAAATATACTTTATAATAATAAAAGATAAATATACTTTTTGGTTATGGAACATTACATTTGAGATCAAATTTTTTGTAGTGTAAGTTCATCAAGCAATTCATTTAGATCTTGTTGTGTCAGAGTCTACCTAAATACAAATAGTTGCTGTCCTGACATCAGGAATGATGTATCTGTTGGCTTTCGGTCCATTTAGGGAACAGGATGGACAGGCGTCAGGTGGAAACGACTTTGGCAATGACCCCTGGATCTTCACCATCAGAGAGAAGGACCCTAAGAAGCTGCAGAATGGGGAGGGCCCATGTGGGGAGAGTCAGGACAGTCCAAAGAGGCCATATTCAACCAGCCTGTCCACCGTCATCTCCCCTTCTCTGACTGAGGTAAGAAGCCCTGCAGTAAACACAACACGCAGAGATGAGTAGATCACAACCCAACCCATGGAGGTCAGTAGATCACCACCCCACCCACAGAGATGGGTAAAGGACAACCCAACACACCAAGACGGGTAGATGGACTCTTCCCTGTACAGTTTAATGTGGATTCAACCAGGTCTTTAGGACAGATCAGTGATTTTATTTTGACATTTACATTTTAATAATTTACCTGCTGCTTTTATCAAGAGCGACTTACAGTGAGTGCATACATTTATGAGAAACTAGGTGAATCAACCACATCTTAGTAGTAAGAGCATTCAACCTATGAAACAGAGAATAGTCAAAAACAGTGCTAGAGAAGGATCATACAGATAACTAAAACATTTCAAGGTAAAAGAATGGAATACAACTAATTTAAGTACTCATTGAAGTGGAAGGTTTTCGGACGTTTCCTAAAGATGGGTAGGGACTGTTCTAGCCTCCAGTGGTTCCACCAGAACGGGAGAGTTTTGAATGCTTGGATTTGGAAGGTGTGGGACGGCCAGGAGCCTGGAGGTTGCAGAACAGAGAGCCTGTGTAGGGGTGTAGGGTTTGAGCATCACCTGAAGATAGGGGTGAGGAGCTCCTCTTGTTGCTCCGTAGGCGAGCACCATCACCATGTAGCGGATTTGAGCTCCAACTGGGAGCCAGTGGAGTGTGTGTAGAAGTGGGGTGAAGTTGAAGCAGTTTGGTGGCACACGCCGTGAGTCAAACCAGGATTGAGTTGCAGTAATCCAGACGTAAAATGACGAGTGCCTGGACCTGGGCTGCTTCCTGGGTGAAGTAAGCTTGTGCTCGGCAAATGTTATAGAGCATGAACCTGCAGGAACGAGTCACAGCCTTGATGTTTGCAGAGAAGGAGAGGGTATCATCCAGGATCACGCAAAGGTTCTTTGCACTCTGTGATGGTGACACTGTGCATTTCTCTACTGTGATGGACATGTCCTGGAGCAGACATGCCTTCGCACAGAAGAAGACTAGCTCAGTCTTTTCAGGGTTGAGCTTAAGGTGGTGTGCTGACAACCATGCAAAGATATCAGCCTGACATGCAGAGATGTGGGGTTTCACCTGGATGTCAGAAGGGCGGAAGGAGACAAAAAGTTGAGTGTCATCAGCGTAGCAGTGATGTTAGAGTCCATGTAAGGTTATGACAGAGCCACAGGATTTGGTATAGCGTGAGAAGAGGAGAGGGCCTAGAACAGAGCCTTAGGGAACACCAGTTGAGTGTCCGTGCAGCAGACAAAGACCCTCTCCATGTCACCTGGTAAGACCAGCTAGCCAGGTTGGATGCAATCCAGGAGTGTGCAGAGCCAGAGATGCCGAGATCTGAGAGGGTGGAAAGTAGAATCTGATGGTTCACAGTGTCAAAGGCTTCAGATGGATGCTTAGCAACATTATATATATATATCGGAATGCACTAATTATCTATTGCTGCGCACTTAACAGAACGCAATGACATTAAAACCACCAGATGGCGCTGGCCGGACGCAAATCACACGTCATATTTATTTCGGATGGTCTATTTGCACCCCCTGTACAAATAGCCAAGGCAACACAGCTGAGCTATTCGCACCCTGTGATGTAATAATGGCCGACATTCATCTTCCTTGACAGCAGAAACTGGCATATTAAGAAAGTTTTGTCTCTAAAGATTATAACAATTGAATTTTTAGCGGAAAATGGGTACTACATGCATTACATACTAAATGCATTCGATAATACGATCGATAATTTCCTTTGCTTCGTCGGAAGAAACCAGTGGTTGCGAAGCAATTTTGGTTGCATGAACAAAGCACTCACTCTCTGGTAACCTTTGTTGTGAATGTTATATAGATGTAATACTTATATGTAAGCTCAATTTTGTTTGTAAAATTGTACAATAAAAAAAAATATATATATAAAAAATAAAATAAAAAACTCTCTGGTAACCTAGCAACGTAGCGAGTGACACGCTAACAGCCAATCATTTAACAGTATCAAGTTTGGTTGCACAATATTATTGTCTGGCAGTTTTTTGGTTTTAAAAAGTCTGACCGTAGTCAGACAAATGTTGTTTGCAAATTATGCAAAACCGTCGTCCCCGCCAAAACTGGTAATATCACAAACTATGGATTTTACAGTGCTGTTCATCATGGTTTGCAAGTATCTTACAAAATTAACAAATATTAAACACACCTGGATTTGAATTATTCCTGTAGCCTAGAGTCTTCTAAATCCAAAACTATAAGGCATTTCACTGTAGGACAAAGTATGACCCTTTCAGAAGCCAAAATATCAATATAGTGCCAGGCGGACTTCAACCCCCTTAGACCTTGAAGGGTTCATTATATTAGAATTTTTATTTTGACTCAAATAAATTTCTATATGCGCTGTTGTCTTGATTCGCAGCTGTCTGTGAGTATGCTAAATAGTCTTGAAACCAATGGTGGTGATTATATTTAAACAAGGAAATGGTGTTAGAAAAACTAAACATTTATTTTCTGTAGGATACACACGTAACTGTGTAGTTGTGGGTGCTAATTTAATGAAATAACATTTCCTATTTTTCACACATCGCTATAGAATGTGGCCCTTCACTTGGTTTCAAAAGCTCAATTTGGCCCTCGAGCAAAAACGTCTGCCCACGCTGTCCTAGCCTCTGCTTCCTGCTATTCTATCATTACAAAATATATTAAAAAGACCACCCACAAAAACCTTTAAAATTTTGGAATACCTCAGTGGCATTGGCAAAGTTAAAACTCACTGTCTATACCGTGACTTCCTGTCTCCAGCTGAAGCGGATCTCCTAATTCCTTTTCGCTGTGCTCTCCAGTTGAAGCAGCGTCAGGAGGCAGTGAACGGAAACCCGATGGTCCTAGATGAGCTGAGAGCAGCTATCCTGCTGGCGGAGGAGGCCTACCCAGGGATCTCTGACTCTTTGGTGACACAGCTGGTTAACAGAATGCAAAGGTGATGCCAAGACAACTGTACTGACTTCCACCTCAATACTAACCCTACCCCAACCCTGTAACACTAACCCCACCTCAATACTAACCCTACCCCAA
>JACXGM010002531.1:0-21826 GCA_016801145.1 Umbra pygmaea
AAGGCAACTGAAAAGAACGTACTGTAGCAATGAAATCACCATATAGACTAATTTAAATGAACTTTGTAAAATATATATTATTGAAAAATATATTAAATAAAAAAATATATTAAAGAAGTACAAAAATACATTTCTGATTCTGATTATCTTTGGGCCTGCAGAGAAGGCCTTGCAGGCCCTGACGGCCCACCACTGATTGTACCACACACAAGACTACCGGTTTTCCTCCATTTTACTTGATATATGGTAGAGTCCCACGTCTCCCTGTCGACATATTGTTCAAGAACATCCTGAAAGACCCAGAGATCAGTACAGAGTTAAAATTGTGAGTTTCACCAAAATTAGCAAACCCAGTGGTTATGAAGCCCCCTAGTGGTTAATGGTCACACTGCTGATCTGGTATCTAGTGAGGTGCTGATGTTCTCCAGCAGACAAAATATGTTTCTATGCTGGAGATTCTGTTTGGTAATTCAATGACCCTACAGAATATATGAAGTCCCTCAAATTCTGCCTGTTTTACAGATAAAAGAAACAGTCAAAAGAAATTCCTGTGTCTGTTGTCTCTGACCAACTAAGCAGTTATACAGAAGTGAAAAAGGGACCCGTTACATGCACTGTTCAAAATGTGCAATATCTCAACTCATGCTCCCCTACTCAAAACACTGAGAACGAGAAGGACAGATGTGCCTACCTTCTCACCTCTTGTCCAGCGTATCTCAACATGTTGATTGCGGTGCACACAGTCTAGACACCCCTCAACCCAGTCACTGTGGCTTGTGTACCAGAACGTGAGTAGGTTGTCGATGGATTAGACTGTGAGAGACATGACTAAGTTCAGTGTCTTGTAAGCAAAAACACAGCACGTAGCAGTTAACATGGTAATTAATCTATTTGTTGCTAGCATAAGCAAAACATGAATGCCGTGGCACAAAATTGACATGCACACTCAATACATGCATAACTAGCGGGAGGCTAATACTTGGTTATTGGATCTTCAAACAAGACAAGCTTTCCGTCAGATGAACACAAAAATGGCTTACTGAAATAAAGAAGAAGGAATGAATTTATGCAGGTACCAGTGCTTTTTTTCAGAGATTTCTCATTCGATGGCAAGGTGAGATTTATTTTAAGAAATACAGATTTTTATTTTACCTGCCCTTTGAAAGCAATGGCTTTAGCTTAGTGGAAATTGCAGATGATGTTGCTTTCAATGTATGGCTTTTATTTAGGGTTTTTATGGTTACTGTGGGAATGACAGTGTCTATGCATTCGTTATTAAAGTCAAATAACAATTGTTGTACACTCATCAATGTTTTCAGATAATTCCCAGAATCTTAATGCATTTTGTGTTCACAAAAATGGAAAGGAATGGCCTAATGTTTTCAAATAAAAGAGATCTGGGATTCTGTTGACTCTGGGGTTTTGCCTCAATCTATTTGCACCGTTGACATTTAAAATTAGGTATTATATTCTGCAGCTTACAATGAGATTTTCCAACTTAAGCAAGCAGAAAGTTGACAGAAAAAACCCCACTGTCCATTGTGTGACGAAAGCAGAATCTTGCCCACATAAATTGACTAAATTGTTCAAAAGCACGTACAATGCACTTTATAATCCAAGAATTCATAAACCTAGTACTTGATTTCCCCTGTACAAACCGTGCCTGGGTGATAGGATGTACATACATATTTATGCAGTAGATCAAAGCATATTTCGTCATAATACAATTACACAAAACAAACACAAGTCATCCCTTTTTGTTTGTTTTTGTATCATTTATTTTTCAAATGTCTTCTACTAACACCATGTTGCTCTGCCAGACTAGAATTGCAATAAGGAGAGCAGAAAGAATGTGACGAGATTGTTGGTGTGTTTTTGGTGTGACAATAATTATGGAATCATAAATCATGCTAGGATGGGCAGAAAAGGCATTAACATATGCCAGTGAAGTGCTAGCAAACAATGGACTAATTATCCACCAATTACTTGGTTAATAATGCCTTTCTAGGGCCAGTCTGGCGACCTGTTGCCACGGTAATGACGACTTTAAAAGCAAGGCTAACACAGCCCATAGGGGCTATGCTTTTGAGGTACAATAGACACTGGCGAGATGGTCCCTTGTACCTCAGTAGAGCATGCCGTTTGATTCCCATGGTGGCCAGTGTTAGGATGTCTGACAATTTATGCAATTATTACTGGTGCTATAAATCGTTCTTGATCAGAGTGTCTGCTAAATAACTTAAATATAAATGTATAGGTGTCCCAGGGCTATGCTCCATTTCAGTGTTATTAGGGTATTTACTAGTGTCTTTTTTGGAGTTATTTTCAGTCCCTTTATTTGGTGTGTAGAATTTTGCAGAGTGAAAACAGAACTATTTTCTCTTTCCATGACCAGCCTCCAATCAATGTAGAAAATGTGATATATTTCATGATTTTTTTTGATAAGGCAGTTTAGATGGGACAGTGATTTCCTACACTATGCAGTGCATATTTTGCCATTGAACGGGAATTGCAATGAAGATGGGACAAGTTGTGCTTCCACAGTTTTTGTCAATGGTTCCACCCCTAAAAACAGATGCCGAACAGTGCCATTTTGTTCCCCATTTGACAGATTACTGATCTAGGTTCACTTACAGAATGGTACACAGCACCTGCTGTGCAGAATGCTCTGGGTGACGACCCATGCAGGCATCTTGTAACAAATAAATGGCCAGCATTACCATTACGCATTTTGAGTCCTTAACTCAAGAAATGAAAGCTGAAATTTCCTATCATTCCGTGGTTGTGAAAATCAAACCTTGATGACCTCTACTCTGTTTTCAAGTCAGCACTGTCTGAGCCTGCAGGAGGGACTGTAATATACACTGAGTCGGTTGCTGCAAATGGGGCATCCAGTTTCAAATCAACCCAACCTATCCTCGTCTTTACTTCAAAACCAACCAGCACAACCAAACTCTCATTGCATTACATTCAATCTAGTTCCCACATCTTCAGTGATACCATAGGTGGACCACCAATCAAGTGTCTTCTCCTCTGATGCACTCACTAACCACCCACCACAACCAATCCGAATCCCTCCCGACACCATCAATGGTTAACCACCACATCCAATCGAATTCCCATCCCTAGGTCAACTACCATTTAAGTTGACCAATCCACACTTCCCACACTGTTGTTGCTCCTGCAGATGGACCACCTCAACCAATCCATCTTCCGTGGCCAGGAGAAATAGTGCTGGTTTATTAATTAATTTTGTAATTGAAAATGTTCCACTATTTCCCCGCTTAGTTAATCCCCACGCTGGCCTGCGGTGGGATGATTGGCGTGTAATTACTGGCTGTTGGCTCAGACAAGACCCAATATGTGCTATCTCTAAGCTTTCCCTCAGTACTCCAACTCTACACTTTCTCCCTCCCTGTCTTTCTCTATGCGTACTTCTCTCCAACCTCTCTCTCTAAAGCAGCAATATCTTTGTTGGGCCTCAATCCTCTCTCCCCCTTTCTCCTCTTCTCTATTAACTTCTCTCCATATCTTTCAATGCTTTTTTCCCCTACTTCTTTTCCATCTGCTTCCTATTTTGACTCCAATCTTTATCTGCAAATGTTCCCGTATTATCAACTTTCCACTCTCTCCTTTGCGTCACTTCCTCTTCTCCCCCCATGCGACATAAATCTAATCCCCCCCTTGGGAGACTTTGAGTGGGCAATTTGTTTTAAAATCTCTCAGTATTTGTCCTTTGGCCAATGAGAAACGCTGAGAAGAACTGCAATTATTTCTGTTCCGTAATCATTTTCTGAGAATCTATCGAGGCAGGTATCAAGTCTGAGCCAAAGGGAGAGTTTAAACCCCTCCATTCATTTTGTTGAGGACACATGTTATTAAAGCAGGCCTGAGAACAATAATGAATTACCTTTTTGTGGATTCTGCTCTGCTACTTGCTAAGGAGAGACTGTACTGTACTTTATGCTGTGCTGAGATTGGAGAGAGGTCTGCCTCTGGTGAGGCCATTATGTCCCAAAGATTAATTTGGTTTTTAATTAGAGTACACTCTCAATGATACCCTAAATTCAACATACCGCGTCTCCTTCCTCCCCACTTTCTTCTCATCACTCCTATATCCTCCGTCCTTCATTCTAAACACAAATGTCTCTCCTTCCTTCCATTCCCTTCTTTTTTCTTTCTTTCCCTCACCCTACATTACTCCCTTTGCTTCTCTCCCCATCTTTATCGCCTACATATTAGCATAAGTAATTAGATTCCTATGTGCCTGCATGGGGATTCCAATTTAAAATGAATATGTTGATCTCTCTGATTCGTTTGGAGTTCAGAGCTGCCTGTCATGTATAATTAAGATAACGCATAGGGGTGGTAGATTGGGGGAGGTGGTAACTTGGGACTCAGTGGGGGGTTTTGCAAAAACCAAGCTCTTAAACTGTTATCTATTTTCTTTTTTGTTCCCAACTCTCCAGAGCTCTGTGAAGACTAAAGAGCCGTGGAGGGAAACGGGCCTGCTGGTGAATACTGAAGTGTAGGAAATGTGTGGGGCTAGTGGAGCTACAGCAAGATGAATGGGTGCTGCGGCTGTGGCTCCATGTAATTCCATTGATTTAACTTCACAGGAAATCTGAAAAAATAAAACACAAGGATCTATACCCACTTAAATTGAGACGTAACACTTGCTTTAAATAAAGGGCCATGCCAAAGGAGACGACTAGACAAAGCAACGGTCCCACAGCGGTAAAATTTTGCCCAGTGAAAAAGCATGCATGATTTTTAAGGAACAACTTTGCTGTAGGGAATATTGTGCCATGAAGCAAATATTTCCCTACACGTAATAAATTGACAATTTCACAAAGTTACTGTACACAAATACCTAACCCTACTCACCATCTACAGAGAACTCCAAAGGTATTTGGCCATGTATTCTAGCACTTTGGATATTAAATCACTTTGACTATTTGTTAAAGTGCAGACGGTCAGTTTTAATTTGAGTTGATTATGTCCATATCGGTTAAACCATTTTGAAATGACATTTTACACAAAATCCCCTCATTGTGGGATCCGAAGTTCGGACAGATTTACATTATGTAAATTAAAGCAATTGGGTATACTTTCTGCAGTGATTGACTTAAATCTTCAACCTTGGAATACAACAGTATGTTTGGGGGCATTTTTCTGAAAGCTGCCAATATGTGTAGAGGAAGAAATAATGTTTCTGTACACTTTGAAATATATTCTGATGTCAGCAGTCACACATGACAACAAGTATGCCAGTTCTAGTGGGGGCCTAACACATCCAACACAAAGCAACCCCTTTCCCATACAGTATCACAGCTGAGTCATCTTGCAATAACTCTGGAACATGTTAATTAGTCTCATCTATGTAAACATTTTCATATAAAAATTTTATTTTTATTACTATTAAGGTTTTTGTCCTTCCTGACTTTAAGGCGTTAGACATTATTGTGTGGGACATGTGGGATAAATAAAGGAGATAAAGTCCAGGTCTATGGTTTAGACTGTGTTTATCTGTGTGTATGTAAATGGACTGCATTTATATAGCACTTTTTTTCCTGACCAACAATGGCCACCAAAGCACCTTACACTGTCTCACATTCATCCATTCATTCACATATTCATACATTGACGGAAGTGTCAGCCATGCAGCCAAGCTCGTCGGGAGCAGCTGGGGTTAGGTGTTTTGCTCATGGACACCTCCACACTTGGTCAGTAATAGCTAGAATGAGCTACCAATTAATGACAAGCAAGCAAAAAAATAAGCATTCTAACTGTATTGTGAGTATAAAATGCCCATAGGAAAAGTGTTCTCCAGGCAGATCTGCCTTGGAGGCAGAAGTCAATTGATTGGTTGATTCAAAACTGAGGGCGGACCTCACATGACATTGGAAATGTGCACATGAGCTGGGTTTTCTCAGTTTTTAATTATATCTAACTGTACACCTAACATTAACCCTAACCTTAACCATACTGGAGTGTTAAAATGTAATCATGTGATATATATAAATATCGTAATAATTCATCATCAATTAAACATTTAACACAGACTTACGGGCTAGAGGCTAGCACTGAATCACGTAATTTAACTAGACAGAAAACAACAACCAACTCTCCAAAATACACTCACATTCTCATGGACGCACATAGAATAGAACTGCCCAGCAGATATTACCATATAGTCCTTGAAATGAAGCGAAACAATACAAAAACATAAATTACAACAACATCATCAAAGTGGTAAAAGTTATTTGCTGGTGGACTATATGGGAAGGCTGCAGACCTGGAGCCGGCAGATACGGCCCAGGGAACAGTTTTTCGGCCTATTAAACAGTTTTAGGCCCCTGTTATTCCTAATGCGTCCAGTAGGGGTAGGAGGATATTTGTGTCTTTCAGCACCTTTCCAAACTAATGTATTTCTAAAGTAACATTTCAGGACTGTAAATACTGATATATATTCTTAATATATTTTAGATGGGCTTAACAGCAAGGTTTCTGAGTGGTTAAGGTTAGGGTAAGGGTTTGGGTAAGGCTAATGGTTAATGTAATGATAGAAAGTAAAGATCGCCAAACTAATATATTTCTGACGTAACATTTCATCACTGTAAATACTGAAGGTATACTTTATATATTTTAGATGGGCTTAACAGCAAGGTTTCTGAGTGGTTAAGGTTAGGGTAAGGGTTTTGGTAAGGCTTATGGTTAATGTAATGATACAAAGTAAAAATCGCCTGTCAGTATCACACTGCAATTCGGATAAATACTTAGGCTCATATTACAGCCTCCCCCTACTGGAAACATCAGGAACAACAGGGGCTTAAAACTGTCTGGGTCGTATAACTGCCGGGTCCAGGTCTGCAGCCTCCCCCTACTCTCGGTGGACGGTGGGCACTGTGAATCAATCACACACATGCAATCTTCATGCGCGCATACAAACACACACACACACACATACAATTCAGCACCACGGGCAGCGCTTAAAAGCTAGGTAGCTATCAATGATGATACTATTCCAGTAGATTGACAATATAACATAAAGGTGTCAGCTGAGTTTTCCTCATTAAATGTATGAACAATAACAACAATTAAAACAATAAATATAGCATTGGTTTCACTTTTTAGAAGGGCTTTCTTCTGGTTTTCTTTGTAGAAAAAGCCTTGATTATGTCCTTGAAATTTAACTCACTAAGAATTTCGTGTTCAATGGACATAAGTGTGAGGTTACTAACCCTTCTTGCTGCATGCTTGCTCACAAGGCCAGTTTGAAGAAGTAGCACTCTCTGCTTGCGTTGGTAACTGATAGAGATGCGCTGTTGGCGGTTACAGCCACGGACACCGCGGATAAACCGCAGATTGGGCGGATTGCGGTTAAAACAATCAAATGAAAATATATATCTACATTGTTAAATATTGTTACCTACATCCGAAAAAAGAGGTAAGTAAAGTAATCTGAAAACGTTGCCCATTAATTAATTAGATGTGCAAGGCAAGCAGGCATGTTTTGGGGATATTATGGACAATACAAATGTGAACATGCATTTTATTTTAAATGCTATCTCTTATTATTTAATATCAAGGCTCCATAGTTTGTTTATTGTATGATTTTTAGGCCTGTAGTTTTAGTTACTCCACTGCCGACGTCGACATGCTGCTCATTATGTCAAAAACTCCCTGAACTGTACCGCTTCGTCCACAAAGTCCTCTTCCAAGTCACTGTGGTATTTCTTCTGCAGGCTTGACGCTGCTGAGCAGAGGTTTGGGGGAAATCGAGGGAAATCTGTTTAAAAACCTGACGTTTTCACACACCATTATATGACTTTTATCTTCGGTCCAACGCTAACACTTGCCAGTCAATCACGTAGATATAAACCGTTTAAGGTAGCTATGGTAACGTTACTTATTGGTAAGTAAGTACCTGTTGGTCACGTGAAAATTAGATAAATCAGCAGCCAAATTTATGATTTTCAAGTGATTGACAGAAAATTTGGCAAATTATGATGATTTTGTATTGGTTCATGATAGGCCCCTGATCTTCGTAGGCCCCTGGGCTTCAGCCCTCGTAAGCCCGTGCATTAAGGTGGCCTTGCCCAGATGATGAGCGCAGTCAAGCTTTGGAGGTGACTTACTGTACGTACACACCGCCACAGACTTGAGCTTCCAAAGAAGCTCTGGACACCCTGTCAAGGACGCTTATGACGCTTTGGGCGCTTTGGCCGCTCTGACGTGGTATGATCAGACTGTAAAAATAGGGCAGGAGTAGCATACGTAACCTACTTAAATATATAGTGAGTAAATGAAGTTCATTCCCGCTTAAATCGAGGGAACACATTTCCAATAAGAGTTGAACTCATCCTCATATGTGTATCATTGGATCATTATGGATCATTGCGAAGTTGTTGTGTTTGGTGCTGCTTTATTGTATTTGTGGAGGGGACGTCGACGTCGGACTCTGAGAGTTTGGGTTCATGATACTCCAGGACCGTCATCAATTCGGAGAGTATCACTGGCTGGTTAGAACGAAAGTTTACATCGAATGTTTCTCTTTGGATCAGCCAGCGCAAAGGACGTCTATATTTCGATTGGATGCTGGTCGTTAGCCGCTGAACCGCGTCATAACTCATTACCATAAAGTTGAACAAACTTCAACTTTTCTGCTTGTCGCTCAACACGGCCAAAACGCAACGCCGACTGATTTGCCGGTCCTTGCAGCTGCGAGAAGCTGGCTTCCATTGAAAATGAATGACTTCCGGTAACTTTAAAAGTTCAAGTCTGTGGCGATGTACGTACAGTTAAAGACCGTCGGAAATATCTCAGAAAGCAGACCGGACATGAAAGAGACCGGGTCGGACCCTTCGAGACCTTTAGGGATACAGACCAGTCTCCATTTTGCGATTCTCTGTTTCCAGAGGAGTGACCGCATTGTCTAAGGTGAGCAACCTGTCGCTGTAACTAATCAGACAGGTGATGTTCAAGCCCATCTGTGTGGCAAGCCTGTTCCTAGGTGAGGTGAGGTAGCAGCCTCGATTGAGGATTTAACTTGAACGACCAGTACTGCAGACAGTTCGGCCAGAAGTTTGGTTCTAAAAGACTTCAGATCAGCCGAAGTGATCGGGGAAGATGTATCCTCCACCATACCAGTGAGCTCGTCGTCTTGGATAGCAGAGCAGGTGCCGGCTGCTATTTGTTTTATATTAGATGGTTTTGGCATCTTCTGGTACAGGTAGGTGTATTAAGTAATCTGAAAATAAACTATTAATTCAATGGAGATATATAATTGTTAATTGAAACAATATTTGATTGTCTTTATTGCTTATGGATCTGTTGATGTTGGTTGCGTAGCATTCTAATTATAGCGTAATCAAAACGCGGAGTCTCCACACACACACACACCACCTCTCCTCTCACATGCTTAACCGGAAGTCTCAGGTCCGCTCACCGAGTACTTGTTAAATGTTTTTTGGAACAGTGAAAACATACACGCCCACAAGCAGCCAGCGAAGAGCAAACCAAGTGTTGGCGAGCAAAGATCCAAAAGGAAAAATCCAAAAATGGTACATCTGATATGGATAATAACTCCCTAGAATAACAGCTAACCATCTGCATTTAAAACACAGTCTTTGATTTCAAATCCAAAGTGCAGGAATACAGAGGGAGAAATGTGTCAGTTTCTTATACTATATGCCCTTGAATAATTAACCTTTGTATTAGTGTACAACAGATCTTAGCAACACAAAAACACTGTCAACACATTTCACACAGATCATCCTATGTGGTAGTGCTTACACAAACACCCAAACACACCAAACTCTTGCATGCTTCATGCACACACCACTTAAAATGTAATCTTTTGTGGACAGACTGTAAACACAAATGGTGCTGGTCATGAAACAACGGTATGCATGAGCAGCATTAGTTTAATTGCCTTGTACAAATATTGAATTAGCGTATGTTTTCACGTTTCGATTTTCAGAAAGGAAGAGGAGATACGGACCATAGTCTTGCTGACAATTTTGAGAAAGCAAGGGTATAGCCCTTCATTCTGGTTCTGATCTTATCACTTAACACATATTGACCCAGATCATCACACCTACAAGTACAACCATCCTTGAAGTGACTGTTTTATATTAATCATGTACGCTGGGGCTCTATTTGCAGGTTTTTTTCTGATGTAGAGGGCCAATTGGCTGGGGGATGTGGGTGCATGCGTGCACAAGACATGCTTATTAAACTAGCTTTGAAAAGAAGAGCAGGAATGCAGAAAAATAAACTTTCTTGAAGGGCTGTTCTGACAACACAATTTGCATTCGGTAATTAACTGTCTCTCTTGCACTTTTCTGCAGGGGTTAGTGTCTGACGGTGCTCAACCTGTGAATTATAGGTCTGTGTTGCCCTGGTAACAGGTCTTTATCAAAGACCAACACATTGAGGTGGGAGAAAAGCTGACATCTGAGGGAAGTAAGGTTGTGTGTGCGCTCGTGTATGTGCATGTGTATGTGTGGGCTTTTTAATAAGAAAGAATGGAAGAAAGAAAATAAAAATGGAGAAGCAATGACATTGGAGTTTGCACAGCAGGTTGATTGCTGTAGACAAGGAGGGTTCTTTCAAAATAATGGCAGGTGTGGAAGGGCTTGTCTGATAATACTCCATCAACGTTGCTATGCCACTGTGAAAGCAAGTCACCTGCAGAACAATGTTCTTTTAAAACCCTCCACTAACTGCCCCCACACTACATTAGTCTCTACATACCCTACTCAATGTCCTCACAGAAAAGTTTAAATTCTGCAAACCTAATTGCATCTCCTCTGCCAGACTCAGCCAGCAGTCGCTCAAATAAGTGAAATAATGAATATGCGATGTTCGTATTTTTTTTCCATATTCATCACTGATTATTTGATCAAATCACAATGGGGCGAAGGCGTTGCATAATCATGGAGGTGGAACATGACTAATGAGAAATATTGGAAGGGGTTTAGCTTACTGTAGGTTTGGAATTTCCTTTTTGCGCTGTTGAAGGCAGGCTGGATATAGCAACGCACATACTGTAGTAAAATGGACACAGAAGTGAAGTAACAAACCAAATTACACAAGATTTAACTCTGTTTAAGAGATTAAGATTCACACTGTACCAAACATAAATAAATTATATGAAAGTGAGATTTTTTATTCTACTTATTTTGTTTGTGCATACAGTATGTGTGTTATCTGAATCTGTGTGTCTGCCCGTCTGGGTGTCTAAGTATCCCTGCCCAATGATCGATCACTTTGTACAACGGGGTATCTGAACACTGAACAGTATACCACCATGAGTCTCTGCCTTTTGTCTGCTTCCTCCCTATCCTCTGTGTCCTCTGAGTGGAAATAGAGGCAAGGCCATTAACCAGCCGCCAGGAGAGGGTCTTCACGTAATGGCTATTGAGCGGGCTGCTCCACTCACAACGAAAGGTAATCAAGCCCTGGATAATTACACACTTCTCCCTACTCCTGTCCTATCTTCCCAACGACTAGCCATTCTGAGCCCAGCACTTTAGAATGACACAGCGAGGGGATAAGGCAGGTAGAAAGGTGGCTGCCAGGAGTGATGAGGGAGGGTGACGGTTGCAGTGGTGTACCAATTGCAAAGTGTTTACGATTTAGATTTTACTAAGTGCATGTGGATATAAAGAAAAAGGGAGCAACTACATTCTTTTTTTCTAATGAAGAGGTGTTGATGGCACAGAAAGTTCACATGTATGTACATATAGTGCTCCCAACAACGAAGAATGAAAGACTAGAATATGAAACTACTAATATTATATAGGCCAAACCTCTATAGCATGAAACAAGTCTATTGTCTGTTGTATATACCCTTTTTGCATTGTAATATCAGGAAATGTCCAAAATATATTTGATTAACATTTATTTCAACTGTGAAAACAGGCTGAGACCAGGGTCTATTCTACAGTTGTAATATGACACTATCTAAACAACAGCAGCAATTAAATTGAAATACAGAGAGAAATAAAAACAGAATAAAAATTACACTATAAATATTGGATTTAAGATACACACACTAAGAAAATATTTTACAGTTAATAGTAAAATGTTAATGGCTATTGAACTGCTTTACAACCACTAAAGTTTGTAACTTAAGTTTATTCTTCAAGTCATTTCATAAGTGTGTGGCATGGTATTCAAACACAGTTTAACCTCATCTGGAGTGCAGTGGAGGCTGTTGAAACTTAATTGAGGAGGATAACACTTTCCTGATGGCTGCTACTCTCGGCTGCTAGGCTATAGATGTTGTACCCTGTGCGAGATCTTGCAGGATCGCGATAGCAGTATATTTAAATAACACACCTGATGGCTGCTGCCGCGAGATCCCGTGAGATCCCACGGGATCCGTCGAGGTCACGCACAGAAGACAACATGTATAGCCTAGCTGCCGAGACTAGCAGCCATCAGGCAAGTGTTATTTAAATATACTTCTGGTGTACTTACAAACTTATCAATGCTTCGTTTTAGTACAATTAGAACCTAATTGTACTACTGTAAAAGCTTGGTAACATCCCTGGCATTATTAGGGGAATTATTTAGGGAATAAACTGGGGTAAACATTTAAAATGTAAATATACTATATACAGTTGTGCTCATAAGATTGCATACACTGGCAGAAATTGTAAAATTTAAAAAATAATTTTTAGCCTTAAGAGGTTATTTTCACACACCTGTTGCATTTTCAATTGCAATAACTGTTTGTGTATAAATAGTCAATGAGTTTGGTAGTTCTGACGTAGATGTACTGAGGAGGTTAGCTATGGAGCCATGGGGAGCAGAAACAAACTGTCAAAAGACCTGCGTAATAACGTAACTGGAACTGCATAATGTTGGAAATGGATATAAAAATATATCCAAAGCCTTGCAAATGCCAGTCAGTACTGTTCAATCACTTATTAAGAAGTGGAAGCTATACCAAGAAAGTTTCCAGTCAAAACTGTTGGAACAATTGTTTGGAATACAGAGAAACTCCACAGGTCACCTCAGGAGACATACTGCCTGCTCTGGAAAAAGACAGTGTGGTTGTTTCAAGGAATACAATACGACGATACTTGAACAAAAATGAGCTGCATGGTTGAGTTTTCAGGAAGGAGCCTTTAATGCGCCAGTGCCATAAAAAAGCCAGGTTGGTAAGATATCCTCTATGACAACACCATACTAGAGCTAGTTATAAAGGATGCAAAGAAAATTTGGTTTATTACAATAAGTGTGCATTATAAAGTATAATGTGCATTGTATTAACTTGACAATAGTAACCTTGCCTGTTTGAGATGATAGTCTGACTGCACACCATCTAAAATAATCTCTGCATATACCGTATTACCTAGCTAATTTTTAGATGTCCTGTTATGTTAAATACCTTCTTGCTATTACAAAATATTCTTACAGCTTACAGGTACTGTATTGTGTCTTGTAAGGCCACACATCCAATCTCTGGACTACTTGGAGGTCTGCAAATTCTTTTTTACTTGTCTACCTACATACTATTGACAATAAAATGCTTACTCGATTATCAGATGGTCCTCTGAAAACAGTGACCCATGCACAAAGCATTTTACCAGCCCCTAACTGGCTATTGTACCTGGTTAACTGGGTACAACATTTGTAATGTATTAAAGGGATGCAAAATGGTAAAGAGAAATTTTATATTGGTATTCAGCTTGTTTCAGACATTTCTAAGACAATCATATTTGTTTCATACATATTTAGACATTTGAAGCGGTGGATTCTCGGGAAATATGCCCCGATACCATATCCCGGTGGGTCATGGTTGGGGGAGGAAAATCTGAAAATCAATTTAGTCCTATTTTGTTTCCTCAGAAAATGTCTTTGGCATACTAATCTAATTACAAGTCCTTCTGGCGGTTTCTCTGGGTTGTCCTTGATCCATTTTCTAAGCCCTAGTACGTCTTTAAGCGATGTTCCTATCAGGCGGAGCATTGATAAATGCAAAAGGTGCCTCAGGCTTTGTTTGACAGCACATCGTGAACTAAGGGACTGCTGAATGAGTTGTCTTTGAACTACAAAGCATCATCCCAATTCACGTGGTATACTTTTTACAGAGCCCAGTGGAGGAGGTTTGTTGGTTTATGTAAACAGATGTTGGTTCACTAACATTTCAAATTATTTCCTCTCAAGCAGTAGAGATTTGAACAACGTTTTTGCCACCATGACCGACAGAGAGAATTCATCATTAAATTAGCTAGTTAACTTAGCAAGGTAAATTGCTTTCCAATGTTGCGGAATGGAAGTGTGCTCACATGCTCCCTTCAAGCACAGGTTGCTAAGCCGTCAGATTCTTATCACACTGCTTCTGCAACACTAAAATATATACGTGTTTTCATACAAAATAACTGCTAATATGCCTGTCATTCACTTATCAATTCAATTGATAACCAGGCATGAAGACCATTGTATCAGACTCCTGTTGCTTACTAGTCATGTTGAAATCCTGCTAGGTTAGACAAGTAACATCTATCCTCTCTCACTCTCCTTTCCCCCATACTCTCTTTCTTAAACCACCTTTTGCTCTTTCTCACTCTGGTCTGTGTCTTTATCCTGCTCTTTCTCTCTCTCAATAATCCCTCGACAATGCATCAGGGGTGGGAACATGAGAAAACTGGAAAAGCCTTAACCATGTAGAAAAAGGCATTTTTCCCAACTTGTCTATTTCTTTGACTGTTTGGTTCCGGCTTGTCCTTATCAGTGTGTGTCAGAGTGGAGAAAGTGAGGAGAGAGTGACGAAGGAGACAGAGAGAAAAGAGTGTGGAGAGAGACAGAGAAGGTAGAGGGGAGAGAGTGGAGTGAAGCTAATCCAAAAGAGCTTATTCTTTGCTAATCTCAAATGATATGGAAATCCGGACGATTCAGAGGACCAAAGCATGCAGCCTTCTACTTTACGATATGGCTTAAGAGAAAAAAAGCAATAATTTACAAATGTGATAAATGTAAAATAAAGAATTAAATGAAAAAGTTAAGAAGCAAAGAGTGCTTTCGACTAAACAACAGTAGCCTATCCAGGAAGAGCAACAACAACTTCTTGATTGGTATGGTTCACCCATAGTTTGTATCCAAAGTTAATGTTTAATTACCACCACCAAATGAACAGGGGTGAAAAAGGAAAGTCCATTTTGTTAAGAGCAGTGCTAAATCCCAAATTGGCCTCAATTTGCGTGTTGACACATACATTCACAATTTGCAAAACTGTCCCAAAGCTCAGAAACTGTAAATGATTAATGATGATCCTCCACTGGCCCCATCCAGGAAGTTTGCAATGATGCTGCTCTCATAAGCAATGTGAAATGTACAAAAATATAAAATACAACGCTAACACTTACTTTAAAGAGATTATCTTTACAGTGATCTGATTAAGTTTAAACCAAGAATGGGGAAGAAAAGTGATTTAAGTGACTGTGAACGTGGCATGGTTGTTGGTGCCAGGCGGGTTGGTTTGAGCATTTCAGAAAGTGCTGATCTACTGGGATTTTTTGTGCACAGCCATCTCTAGGGTTTACAGAGAACGGACCAAAAAAAAATTAAATATCCAGTTAGCACCAGTTCTCGGGGCAAAAATGCCTTGTTGATGGCAGATTGCAGAGGTCAGAGAAAAATTGCCAGACTGGTTTGAGCAGATATAAAGGCAAAATTAACAGAAGAAACCACTATTTACAATCAAGGTATGGAGAAGAGCAACTATGAATGCACAACACAACGAACCTTAAAGCAGGTGGCCTATAAGCAGAGGACCACACCAGGTGCCAACCCTTTCAGCTAAGAGCAGGAGACTGAGGCAACAATTTGCATGGGTCGAACAAAATTTTACAATAAAAGATTGCAAAAACATTGCTTGGTCTGATTAGTCTAGATTTCTGCTGCGACATTCATTAGGGTCAGAATTTGGCATAAACAACATGAAAGCATCGATCTATCCTGCCTTGTATTAATGGCTCAGACTGGTGGTGGTGGTGTAATGTGGGGGATATTTTCTTTGAACATTTTGGGCCCCGTAGTACCAGTTGAGAATCATTTGAATGCCACAGCCTACCTGAATAACGTGCCATTTCACAAAGCTCACATCATCTCAAACTGGTTTTGTGAACATGACATTGAAGTTCACTGTAATCAAATGGCCTCCACAGTCACCAGATCTCCATATAATCAAGCACATTTGGGTTGTGGTGGAGCGAAAGATTTGCATCATGGATGTGCAACAAATCTGCAGAAACAGCGTGATGCAATAATGTCAATATGAACCAAATCTCTGAGGAATGTTTACAGCTCCCTGTTGAATATATACCTCAAAGAACTAAGGTAAATCTGAAGGAAAAAGTGGGTCCAACCCAGCACTAGCAAGGTGTACCTAATGAAGTTGAGTGTGTGTCGCTTTTTACCCTGTATTTCAAAGGCATTCTGATTGACAGTTTTCATATTGATTCATCATGATCCATCATGCACAACAAAATGTTTAATTTAAATAAATTAAAGTACTTTTATTTCTTGAACATGTACACAACATGATGTTAAATCATCTTAAAGGGGTGTTTCAGAATTTTGGACATAGGACCTAATTTCCAAATTAGCCAGTGTGTTATTTATCAGTGGAGACCTTTTTCAACACTTTTCATCCTGTCCTTCCAGTTGCAGAGTTCGTTGGTGCTAGGCTAGCGCAATTCAATGGTATCTGCTAGCTTGCCACTAAAAACAGTCTTACCCACTCCAGAGTACACCAGAGGCAAATAAATTATGACGCCAGACTTTCGATGTAAATGTCTGTGTTGATAGAATAATTTTAGAAATATAACTACCCCCTCAAGAGAGTAATATTATAGTTGATTCTCATCTTAAGGCTCAAGGCAAGAAATTCAAAACTTTTAGATGGAGCAGGACTTTAACAGACTGTAAGATGGTCTTTGACAAAACTCGCAACACCTCATCCCATACTAACACTATCAGATCTGAAAATATTATATTATAATATTATCTGCATCAGTTATTTTTCTTTTTGTTAGCCATGTTTCAGATAGGATAAGGATATCTGGTGTATTTTGGTCAATCAGAATATTTACAAAATCCATTTTAGGCAATAAGATACTTATATTTAGATGTGCTGTAGGAAACCAAGCCCCTTGAGCATTCAATACAGACAAGAGGTCTACTAACAGATTATTAAATCTGGTCAGAATATTGTATGGGAATTGCAAACAGATTTTGCTTAACTACCCCATTGGGCCTGAGAGTCCTGTGGAGGGCTGACCCAGTCTTATAGACACACAACAATGAATTTTAAATACACCATTAGGTGAACATGGATCTGATGCATAACATTACAATCCTGAGTAATAGCCTCCAAGTGATGGTGTCAAACCTCAAAGGCTCTACAGGAGGCTAATAGTTCACATATTTGAAGCAAGGATGCTGGAACCATACCTGTTTGGGTGCAGCCCATCCCGGGTGGAAAACACCTAGTCGGTCCTTAAAAAATGTAAAATTGTCCACAAATGGAATTTCTCTAGAGAGCAACAATATCACATGCGCCAGGAATATAACTGGCGGATGCAGCTAAATTTAACATCCCCAAAATGCGGGAAAGAAGTGGACTGTAAATAATGCATTGCTTACCAGAGTCCAGTAAGTTATTTATGAGTGTCTTAAGATCCTCTTTGTGTTTTTCAGACTGCTGAAGATTAATATAATTTGATACGACATGGACAGTAACAGCTGAGGCAGTGGATTGTCTACTAATGAGTGGCAGTAGCATAGCATTTAAACCCAGCACCCGAGCACCTGGGCAACAGAATGTCTCTGCCATCCTTACAGAAACATTTCAAATAATGGATGAGCCCACCACTAAAACAGCTGGACTAATTAGAAGATTAGCCTGGTGGAGGGCAGGGAATGCTATGACAAGGGGGAGGAGTCCTGAATCCTCTGGGGGTGGTTGATACTTGTAGATCTTCCAGGACCAGGAATGTATTACAAAGTTGAAGCGACTCTGTAGCCTTTTTGGTACTACTGTATGTCTAGCGGAACATGCCCGGACAGCAATGAAAGGCTCAAGAGGTGGTGCTGACGAAGTGAAACAGACCTGGATTAGCACCTAGCCTAGGCCAGGGATCCTCCAGGGAGACAGAGGGAATCCTCAGTCTCACCGGGTCTCCAAAGGTTGTGGTACCAAGCCAGGGACAAGTGGTGTCATTTTTACCAATTACGGAGGTGGTTAGGGTAAGTCTGATCTCTCAGAAATCCGTGAAACTGCCAAGGAATCTAAAATTCAGAATCCGTGGCAGTTTCACGGAATGGGACCAAAATCCGTGGCAGTTTCATGGAAAACTCTGCGATGGGCGCGCAGTGAGACCTTGCTGTTAACTCGATCTAAGCCTTACCCAAACCCATAACCTTAACCACTCAGAAACCTTGCTGTAAATTCGATCTAAGTTTTACCCAAACCCCTAACCTAACCTTAACCACGCAGAAACCTTGCTGTTAACTCCATGTAACAGTATTAGGTCGTAATGTATTGTTTGTAACCATGGTGATAGTGAGAAAAAAAAGGATAAAAAAAGCATATTTCCAACACGTCTGCATCACGCTGGAATAGAAAAGAAAATACATGCAGTGTCTGCATGGATTCGAACTCTTAATCTTTGGTATGTGAGTCTCATGTTTTTACGCCCGCCCACCATCCCCATCCTACCAACCTGCAAAATCTACGCTATTTACACTCTGCTACGTCATCATGTGATTCTGTGAAACTGCCACGGATTTAGAAGTTAAGGATCCGTGTTAATTTCACTGATTTTTCTGCCATTCCATGAAACTGCCATGGAGTTTAAAGTTAAGTGTCCGTGGTATTATCACGGATTTCTGAGAGATCACGATGGTAGGGTGACCATGGAGTCCAGAAGTACCTTGCACAGAAACTCTCCCCTCCAGCTCAGCAGCTCTGGCTCAGGTGCTGGCAGGAGAGACATCCAGCGATAAGTGGACTTACTGTATATTCTGGCCAATAGGCAAAACTTTGACCCTGAGAGTAACAGTGTGTTTTTAGCACAGAGGCTAGTAAAACACTGGCAAGCAGAAGCGTTAGCTTCTTTGGTGAAAGACGCCAACATTAAAAAAAGTTAAACCAAGATGTAAAAACCAAGATGTAAGAACTGAATAAAACTGTGATAAATCCTTTTTAAAAATATCAAAATCACAATTAGAATCCCAATATTGCTTGTAAGTAACGGCTGTAGCTAGCTACTATTCTAACCTTGCTAGGTTAGCAACTTCAGTAGCTTGTTATAATACCACAGCAACCATCTGGCAGTGAGCAAGGCCACTGGCCTGGAGTGGGTGTCATCTTGCCTGCCAAGACTTCGAAAGACTATCTGTGCTTTCACAAGGTCAGACAAAATGACAAGGCATTTAAAAGAAAACAGACAGAATCTTCTTCACCTTCAGGACTATGTTTGCGATGGTGGATCAGTTCTGTGAGCAACAGCAAGCCATCTTTGCTGCTTTAACAGATAACAGAAAAAAGTAGCACCTTATGCCCAAAGACATACATCACCATACTGGAGGTGGTAAAAGAGGTCCTAGCCCCACTGAGCAGTTTCACAGATGCACTAAGTGGTGAGAGAGTCCACAATGTCTTCTGTTCTCCCCCTGATGTTGAAGATCCTTACAAGCTTACAGGAGAGTGACAGCAATGCATTGCTTGCATGAAAGAGTAGATCCAGAATGGCTTGGAGATGCTGTAACAAGATGCTGACATGCAAACGCTCCTCAACACAGCAGCATTCCTTGATCCTACCTTTAAGGATACATTTGTGCAAAGAGGAGGTAAAGGAAATGCTACTAAATAAGGTGGACAAAGTTTTCCTACCTGAACTTTCAGAAGGACGACGTACACAAGCAGCAGCTGAAGAACGTAAAACTGATTTGAGCAGACATCTCTCATCCACTGTTTCTGAAAAATAGGGCTCAGTCGGAGGGGAGGGAGAAGGAGGACATGGAGGACATGAACGGAGTGGGATCTTAAGAAAAAAAAACAGCTGCTGAGAGACTTGACCAAGAACTGGAAATATGTACTGGTACAATGATATGAGAGCAAAGTTTGCCTGTGAGAATCCACTTAGCTAGTGGAAAAGCCATGAATCATGCCTCGCCATCATGCCTCCCCATCGCATTTCAGCCTCAAGATGTGCCTCTGAAAGAGTTTTCAGCACCTCTGGACTGATCTGCATGCAACGATGGGCTCATCTCTCATAGGACCACATTGCCATTCTAGTTCTCCTGACCAAAAATCCAGACATGGCAAAGGAGCTGGGAAAATTGTAGACTCCAAACTTAAGTTATTAAGAATTTGAGTTAAAATGTTCAAGGTCAACAGATAATTTAAACAATTTCATTGTCAAGAAAATTCTATGTTTATTTAAACTGATATTCAATATGTTCACGTCCTACAATTTTGTGTGGTAATCAGTGATTTGCCGTGGTGTTGTTTCGGTATCGATACCGAGGTACCAAAACAAGTATCTGTATCAAAGTCAACGAGCCTACTGCCTAGCTAGTAGGTGGCTTGTTTGGATCTGGTTAAAGTTAACATATGGTGGTTTGGCTAGTTAGCCAGTAAATGACCTGTGTGGCAGATTTTCTCTGACATGCAACTCCCACTGAACAGGATGAAGTTGACCGAATCTGGGTTTAGTAACGCAGAAAGTATTTTCTTGCTGTCTCTGCATCTCGCAGGCCAGTTCTTTCTTACGGACAGTGAAGTGTATCTACCGCTCGCATGAATCCATTAATGTGCGGTGACGATTTCAGTACATGCAAAGATTGCACATATCCCTACATCCGTGCACTCCGCTGCGCTTAAAATGTGAATAACAATTCACAAGCATTTACAAAAAACAATCTTGTTTGGTTTGTTCATTATTAATTTTACTTTAATTTAAGAAATTAGATTCTGGGAGAAAAAGACCAGGGCCCATATTCATAAAGAATCTTAATGCATAGAGTAGCTCCTAGTGATAAAATTCTAAGAAAATTCTTAGAAATGTGGGCGTTTACTCTTAAAATTAAAGGAAAATCCTAGTAGAGAAAAAAGTAATTCAGAAAGCATCTTAACTCTTAAAAGAGGTCCTAAGGCCAAAATTGGTAGGAGTACAGACGAGGACTTTTAAGAGGCTTAAGAGTTCCTTCAGTAGAGGAGAAAACGGTGGAATTACGAAGAGGGAGAAGAAATGTGTTGCAGACAATGGATGACAGTACGCTATAGATTAGATCGTGCAGGGATCATGTTTGTGACCGATCTTATTAGAGACACGCTAATATCTCAGACACAGCGCAGAAATGCCATAGTGCCAGAATTGAAAGTAATCACTACATTAAGATATTTGGCAACTAGGAAAATGCAACAATGCAGCAGGGATGATTTGGGTCTGTCACAACTTTCTGTAAGCCGAGTGATCACACAAACAATTACAGCACTTTCAGAACCTCTTATTGTGTCACAGTTCATTTCCTTTCCACTGGACATTCCCAACTTGCAGGCATAAAAAACTGCATTTATGAATATAGCAGCCTCGTTGTCGGAGTAATTGATGGAACCCACATCCGAATTATTCAACGTGATCTCCGAAATACGTGATACTACCACGGACACTTAACTTCAAACTCTGTGGCAGTTTCACGGAATGGCTGAAAATTCTGTGAAACTGCCACGGATGATATAACTTATAAATCCGTGACAGTTTCACGGAATACTTAAAATCGCTCAGATTTTTCCTTT
>JACXGM010002531.1:21926-46496 GCA_016801145.1 Umbra pygmaea
GATTGTGTCATACATAGCAACGGGGTCAGCCCCGCCTCCTCACTAAGATAAGAGTTTTTGTCTTTTCCTTGCTCAGAGTTGCTCTTAGATGGGTCTGGAATCGATCTTAAGCTAAGACTCCTACGTAAAAGTTTTTAAGCTAAATTAGGAGTTTTCTAAGAGGATTCTTAGAATCTTTATGAATACGGGCCCAGGTATAAAATATTTAGGAACAAGGAAGACAACCATGCTTGATACACCAGAAATGCACAATCCCTCCACTAGTGCTCAGACTGTTCGCAATAGGCTGAGAGGTTGGACTGCAGGCTTGCTCTTCACTGACGAGTCACAGTTTGTCTCAACAGGGGTGATGGTCGGACTTGCGTTCATCGTTGAAAAGATTTGATTAAAAAGATCACACAAAAATTATCAATGGAAATCAAATTTATCAACCCATGGAGGTCTGGATATGGAGTCACAGTCAAAATCACACATTACAGGCTCATCCAACTTTGATGTAATGTCCTTAAAACAAGTAAAAATGAGGCTCAGTAGTGTGTGTGGCCTCCACATGCCCGTATGACCTCCCTACAATGCCTGGGCATGCTCCTGATGAGGTGGCGGATGGTCTCCCGAGGGATGTCCTCCCAGACCTGGACTAAAGCAACGCCAACTCCTGTACAGTCTGTGGTGCAACGTGGCATTGGTGGATGGAGCAAGACATGATGTCCCAGATGTGCTCAATCGGATTCAGGTCTGGGAAACGGGCAGGCCAGTCCATAGAATCAATGCCTTCCTCTTGCAGGAACTGCTGACACACTCCAGCCACATGAGGTCTAGCATTGTCTTGCATTAAGAGGAACCCAGGGCCAACCGCACCAGCATATGGTCTCACAAGGGGTCTGAGGATCTCATCTCGGTACCTAATGGCAGTCAGGCTACCTCTGGCGAGCACATAGAGGGCTGTGCGGCCCCCCAAAGAAATGCCACCCCACACCATTACTGACCCACCGCCAAACCAATTATGCTGGAGGATGTTGCAGGCAGCAGAAAGTTCTCCACGGCATCTCCAGCCCCGGTCTCGTCTGTCACATGTGCTCAGTGTGAATCTGCTTTCATCTGTGAAGAGCAAGGGGCGCCAGTGGCGAATTTGCCAATCTTGGTGTTCTCTGGCAAATGCCAAACGTCCTGCACAGTGTTGGGCTGTAAGCACAACCCCCACTTATGGACGTCGGGACCTCATACCACCCTCATGAAGTCTGTTTGTAATCATTTTTTGTGGACACATGCACATTTGTGGCCTGCTGGAGGTAATTTTGAAGGGCTCTAGCAGGGCTCCTCCTGCTCCTCCTTGCACACAGGCAGAGGTAGCGTTCCTGCTGCTGGGTTGTTGCCCTCCTACGGCCTCCTCCACATCTCCTGATGTACTGGCCTGTCTCCTGGTAGGGCCTCCATGCTCTGAAAACTAAGCTGACAGACACAGCAAACCTTCTTGCCACAGCTCGCATTGATGTGCCTCCGTCTCATGCTACCACTACAGTGAAAGCACTGCCAGCATTCAAAAGTGACCAAAACATCAGCCAGGAAGCATAGGAACTGAGAAGTGGTCTGTGGTCACCACCTGCAGAACCACTCCCTTATTGGGGGTGTTTTGCTAATTGCCTATAATAACCACCTGTTGTCTGTTCCATTTGCACAACAGCATGTGAAATTGATTGCCAACCAGTGTTGCTTCCTGAGTGGACATTGTGATTTCACAGAAGTGTGATTGACTTGGAGTTACGTTGTGTTGTTTAAGTGTTCCCTTTATTTTTTTTTGAGCAGTGTATATGCGGACATTTAGTTTGAGAAATGTAGTAGTATAACTTGTTATTCATTGACCGTTTTTGATGGTATCTAAAAAAATGAGAGATAAACATTGCGTTAGACTCAATGACAAACTTTTGATATCATATTAAAGAGGAGTGTAAGGGTTCCGCATTCAGGTCAGGTTGCATCCACACCTGATACTGGTATCTCCTCTCTTCCCCCACACACGAACACAGCACACATCACAAATCAAGCTCAGCAGATACCAGCACCTCACTTCCTACCACACATGAATGCAGCACACTCCACAGGTCACAATCACCAGAATACTGACACCTGCAGCCTATTATCACAAGATAAATTCTAGCCACTAAGCCTCCTTTGCGAGGTATTGTTTCCCTAGTGATTCTGCTGAGCGTTTTGCATATCAAGTGTTTGGATATCCTGTGATTGACCCTGTTCTGTTTTCCTGCTTTTTGAGATTTGCCTGCCTTTTAGTACCCGTGCCAGTGACTACCTGTGTTGACCCCTTTTGCCTGTGACCTCACTACCCTCCGGATCCTGCTATTGTACTTCTGCTTGTGCTTCCTATGTATGACCCCAGCCTCCTGACCTTGCCTAGCCTAGTTCTGAGTACTTTTGCCTTGTTCTCGAATCCAAATTTTGTATTTTTTCTATTCTATTAAATATATGGTATTCTACCTAACGGAGTCAAGTCGTTACATGGAGATTGTGCTCTTTAAAACAACTTAACTTGTAATTGTAAATTGTTTGTAGTTTTTGTGCTATGTCTATTTATTTATGTGTGAAGAAAATCTGATTTATTTTTAGAATTCTCAATTTTCTACAGCCACATTCTAAATTTATATTGGGCTCTAAATTGGGTTAACTAATTAGCCATTTACATTTCTGGATATTTTGTCAGGCTACCTACATTTGTCAATGCCTGTGCTTTGGAATCACTCTGAAAGCAATGAGCCATGACTTTTACTAGCCTTGAATGGATGCTGTAATATATCAAAATGTCTATCTACTGAATCTTTACATATTTTCTAAACTGTTGTCATTCCTACAGTTGTCAGTCCACATGTGCATATCTTATATCAAAATGTTCAGGTCTTCTTGCTGTCACTAAACATGTCAATATCTAAGCCAGTGGTTCTCAACCCTCTAATGGGGACCCACAGCCATGGCATATATTAGATAGGGCCCGACCGATATATTGGCATTTTCCAAACTATCGGTATCAGCAATTATAATGGCCGATAAATGAATATTTTAAAAAAACCTGCCTCTTCTGAACTGCGGCTATTGAGGACTAACTGATTCAGTACACTACATAGTTTATATTTTGCTGTTGTTGTTATTTATCAGAATTTATAGAACTTAACATATCTTCACAATATTTATTTCCAGTCTTGTTCAAAGTTATATTTTTTGAGCTATTAAGTGTATTAATACTGATAACTTTGATTTTTTGTCATTGCTTTTTGTTCAAATGATTTTAAATTTCATATCTTAAGTTTGTATTTTTATACATTTATATATCAGAACTTAATATTTTGATGTTCCTCTGTTCTTTTGTGACATTAAAACAAACAAGTTTATTTTCAAACTGCATTATCATATTATTTTAGTGAGGACTCATAAATAACTACAAAGAACTAATGTTAGGGAAATCTGTTTGTTTTGTTACTCGTTTCTGGATTTTTAAAATATATATTGCCCAATATAGTGGAAAATTGAATATTTAATCATCAAATATTTGTATCGGTATCGGCCTTAAAAATCCTTTATCGGTCGGGCTCTAATAAATGTATCCCAGAGTTAGCACACCTGAATCAAGCACTTACTTGAGTCAGGTGAGCTAGTTCAGAGCTACAACAAATTGTGAGATGGCTGGGGGTCCCCAGGACAAGGTTGATAACCACTGATCTAAGGTATAGCATTAACCTGTTTTATACAAATGACTGGTGACTGATTTGGTTAAAAGTGAAGTTATCCACACAGTTACTCCGCCCACTCCAGCCAGTTTCTCTGCCCACTCCACACAGTTACTCCGCCCACTCCAACCACATCCCTACTCATCATCCCTACCCAACATCCCTACCCATAATCCAACCCATCATCCCCACACATCATCCCTACCCATCATCCCACCTATCATCCCGTCAATCATACCAACAAATTATCCCACTCACCATCCATACACATCATCCCATCCATCAGCCCGCCATCATCCCCACCCATCATACCTACCCCTCATCCCAACGCATCATCCTGCCACTTCATTACACCAATCATCCCAACACCTCATCCTTACCATAATCCCTACATTATCTGTCCCTATCATCCCTACTATCATCCTCAACCGTCATCCCTATCATCATCCCCACCCATCATCTCTACCCATCATCCTGACACATCCCGACAAATCATCCCATCAATCATCCCATCCATCATCCCCACCCATCATCCATACATATTATCCCAAAATCATCATCCCCACCTATCATCCCTAGCCATCATTCTGAAACATCATCCGAACCATCCACACAGTTACTCCACCCACATCACACAGTTACACCAGACACTCCACCCAGTTACTCCACCCACTCCAGCTGGAGACTATAGGTGGCCACAAGCACACTCTAAAATTTCCCCAGAAATTGTACCCTCTTGTTATTTTTTTATCTCATTTTTTCTTTCCAGAGGATGATTACGTTCACCGACTATACTTCCATGACTGAATTTAAAGGTGTAAGACTCCAAAAAGAGCCGCTGGAGAGTGATGTGGCAGAATAGATAATTTGATTCATCTAAACAAAACCCTGGGCAGAGCTATGCCAAATTGTGTTGCCTCAAAAATTACATTTACATATTTTTTAATATTGTCGTAACACTTTTTTGTATTAAAAAAATCAAGTTATCCAAAATCATAATTACTGTAGGCTCTCTTTAAACAAAGTATTTTATTCTTTCAATGTTCAGTCAAGCATACAATGCTCAATAATAATTTGTGAGATGTTCCCAAGGACCCACATGTTACTATTACGTTTAGGGTTAGTCATTAGTGCTAATTTAGGTTAAAAGTTTAATGACGTTACGGGTTAGGATTACAGTCAGGGTATAGGAAATATGGACTTCTGAGTTTCCGGACCCCACAAGAATGGGAAACGAATGTGTGGGTTTGACATTTACATTCTGTGATCGTGTGTTGGTGGCTGAGGTTGGGGGGTGGGGTGACGGGGAGGGCAGTGACACCTCCATTCATCTTTGAAGAACTGGCAAAGAATGCCCCTGTCTCGCTAATGGCATTATTTGTTATTCAAACGTCAGGCAAATGCATTTTAATTTACCCTCACCCTTTTTTCCCTGCACACGCATACAACCGCACGCATGCATGCATGCCACTAATAAATAACAATGACATTCATAAACAAGACTTTTGTCCTGTTTTGGAGCGCTGTGTTTTGCTTCTTCATGTCTGTGAGCTTTTGGTCATTCGATTTTGCTGCAAGTCATTTCTTGTTCCCGTTTGATCCTGGAGAAGAAAGGCTTGTCGATTTGAAGGAGTCAATCTTCCAGTGCCCCACTGCCAATGGAATTAGTCCACTGTTTGCTCAAGATTCTGGAACGTTTTTGTCAAATTAGAACACTTCTCTCTGGCAAGGTTAGGTTCAATTCAGAATTCAAAGTTGCAATGTGCTTTTTGAACCAAATTACATTTTTGGATTTAATTTCAATTGTCACTAACTCAGTTAATTCATAGTAGTGGTTGGCTGTAGGACCAAAGTCAGCTCTATATAGATATGTTGCAGAACCAAAGCAACTACCAAGTAGACATTTTATGTTCAAATTGGGGTTTGGGGTCTCAGTTGTATAGTTTATCTTTATCGCTTGAGCTACAATTTATTGTGTAAATT
The DNA here is from genome assembly GCA_016801145.1 of Umbra pygmaea. Classification (NCBI taxonomy): domain Eukaryota; kingdom Metazoa; phylum Chordata; class Actinopteri; order Esociformes; family Umbridae; genus Umbra; species Umbra pygmaea. Next base: position 27,641 of record JACXGM010002531.1, read on the forward strand.
CAGATGAATGTTAGCTGCACAGATACATCAGTTATAATCCCTCTGGTATATATGAGGCCAGTCTTTTTTGTTTCATAATGGTTGACCTGCTTAATTAATCGAAATGACTGTGAGAAAGCATAGCAATAAAAGGGTCTGAGAGACGGGATGTGTTAGCAAATTAACCTGTTAAAGAGTGACCTTTCAAGCTTCAATATTGTGTGAGGGGAAAGTCGGTGAGATCATAGGAAGACTGGAAATTGTTCACTAAGCCTTGGGCTTCCCTCAGGCACTGGTTGTACCAAGTCCCAACACTAGATGGAGTCAATAGCCTTCTATTTATTTTTCTTGATAGCATCTTGTGTGTGTGTGTTTGTGTGTGAGTGTGTATGTGTTATGAATGCTGACAGACAAGTGCCAGTGCATAGTTGAGTGTATTGGCAGATTGAATTATGATATACCACTGCTTTGTTATTTGGTGCTATCAGAGATAAGTTACTTCAACATCAATAATGATTATGTTATATTGGTTCATTAAGTGCTAAAGACACAGTCATTTTGTACATTTGGCTCACTTGGCACTCTTCTCTTATCTTAGGGGACTGCAAAAGTATTAGAAGGAAGAGAGCGAGTGAATTCACAGTAGTTCCGTTTTAAATCTCTGCTTGGCTGGCTGGCTACCTTGTTGGTGGGTTGACTCCTTTATATCATTGGATCTCCCTCCATGTGCCGAGCTGGCCGTGCGCCTCCAGGGCTTTCAACCCTTATCATCAGTGAAATGCATTAAAGAGAAGATTATAATATAAAAAACGGCAGAATATTACTTCCAGGAGGACTGGCTTAATAAAATCCAACATCAACATCAAACAATAGAGGTTTAGGTGCATCACAGGCTGAAAAGCAAGGCTGAACATAGCATTTCTTCCCTGCAGACCGTTACATTTGAAGTGACATAATTTAACAACTTTGGAGATAAGAAGCAATAAGGCAATCGGAGTATATGTAAAATAATATATAAATGATAATGTTCTGCTTGAAAACCAGCTAGTTGAGATCTCTGATAACTACTCTCCATCATAACTTTAATGATGAACAACACACTTTCCTTAATCTCCAACTACTCCTCAGCAGGGATGTCGACAGGGGGGGACAACCAGGAGCATTGTCCTGGGCCCAGGGCTGAGTCTGCTAATTTTTTTTACAGTGTTTGCATTACGAGGGGCCCTAAATATCCAATTGTGTCCTGGGCCCTGGGATTCCTGTCAGCATCCCTGCGCCTCAGGTCTAGTCAAACTAAATGCATCCTTTTAAATTAGAAACTGTCAAATATTCTCACATTGGACAGACCTGATTTAAAATATTTCAATACTTACAAATATCTGGTTAGAATGCTCACTTTCTTTCCAGACCCACCTTATCCACTTTCAATCTGAAATTAAGTCCAGAATTGTTGTACCACCGGCTTTGATTCTTGTGCACTGTTCTGTGTAGGCTACATAACAATGATGTCCCTCTTGCTGCTGGTGACATTCAAGCATCCCTATATTGATGATACTATTCTGTACTTGTAAGTCTAGCCCTTCGTAGAGCACTTTGTTAACTACATTCCAAATAGCATCAGCATACAATACTCCTTCCAAAACCTCAAACTGTTCCAAATTCCATTCAAAATAATTGCATACATTTAAACCAGACCCTAGTCACACCTGCCCACCTGACAAGCATCCCTACTGTGTATGATACTGAATTAGAGTAGGTCAACACCTACAAACATGTAAGTGTCTGTGTCACATCTGTATATCTTTATGTCTTGGTTCAGTAGAATATAGCTGCATGATTTTCCTGTTTTGTTTTGTCCCTTTCCCACTCTGTTGTACTCTCTCTCTCTCTCTCTCCCTGTCTCCCTGTCTCCCTCTCTCCCTCTCCCTCTCTCTCCCTCTCGCTTTCTCTCCCTCTCTCAGCTCATGGCATATAAAGTGCGACGTGGACCGGTTGAAGGGGAGAGCTGCTGTTTGTGTGATGAAAGGAGAGAGCTGTTTGGAGAGCTGTTGGTATTTTGGAAAAGAGATGTTTGTAATCTCACTAGCTTGTTAGAACACCTTTTGTTTATTAAGCACTGTCATTCGTATCTTTAATTGCTAGATTGTTAGACTGTTTCAGCTTTCTATAGTGTTTTTTTTATATTCCTTGCCTGTCCTCCGTTTGGGTTTGTTCTCTATCCTTTTTAGACATCCCTGTAAAGAAGGGTTAGACACCGTGGGGTTTACGTCCTCCTCCTTCAGGTAACTCTGTTGAATACACCAGGTTAGACGTCAGTGGCGGTCACCTGGTTTATTTTAACAGTGTTGGGATCAGTGGTTTGCTAGGTTAGAGGGACAGGGAATTGCAGGGTCTTTATGTTTATTTTCTTTGCTTTGATTTGATCACTCCCACTGCCCTTCTATCAGGTCATTATTGTACAGCGCCCGAAAGAACTTGTGCACAAGACAAGGGGGTGACCGCCTTAGAGAGTGAGTACTTGTTGCCAATTATCTGTAAGGGTATGAGTCGGGCAGAGAAGGAAAGCCAGCATGACTCTTTTTTGATCTCCCTCTGGAGAAGGTATAGATAGACACCCTGGGGTTTAAATCCTCCCACAGGTATTTGTCTTTTAAATACACCATGTTAAAAGCGAGTTCCGCTCACCTGGATTATTGTAGCAGGTAGGTTATGGGTGTAGGGATCAGTTGTGTGCCAACCAGGTTAGTGAGACAGGGAAGTGCAGGGTCTTATTACATACACTCTCTTTGGATTCATAATTAAGTTTATAAAACAGGTTCAGAGATTTCTGAAATTGGGTTCCAAGCCTATAATGATTCCCTGATAACTGCACGTAGATCGTTGCCTTATCACTGAAATACCACTATGCCAAACCTGAGGAGCTGACCAAAATAAACACCAGAGGATAATTCCTCTCGCTTCACGTCTTAACACCCAATAAGTTTATCCATCAAATACATTTTTTTAATGTTCACTCACCACAAAATCATTGTCACCAATGTAGACATGCTAACCAGCCACATGATTTAAGTAATCTCATTTGGTTTGCAATAAAGTGCTTTTTCGTGACAAAGTGATAGCTAGCTATTGATTGCTGCCTGTAAGACAACAAATTGTTGTGTAAGGATGTGAGCAGTACAGAGATTTTTAAAGTTGCAAATTTGTGTAGTGAACTGTAGAGTATGCTTTGGCTTTAGTGATATGTCTTGGCATGTAAAGACATAAATGGTAGGTGAACATCAGAGACATTTGGAGTTGCTTGCAACACAAATCTGAGAAAATATCACTGACTTACATCATTTAAAGTCATCAACTAGCTATAGCTAGGTAAGTGTTTCCTCCTGCATTGTTTTTGTAGAAGTCATGCATCTCACAATCGTTTTATGTGTGCAACAGTTCAACATGCATTTTGCGTGGTAATAACAAATGCACTAGTAGAAGTTACAGTGCCTTGCGAAAGTATTTGGCCCCCTTGAACTTTTCAACCTTGAACCTCAGGCTTCAAACATAAAGATATGAAACTGTAATTTTTTGTGAAGAATCCACAACAAGTGGGACACAATCATGAAGTGGAACGAAATTTATTGGATATTTAAAACTTTTTTAACAAACAAAAAACTGAAAAATTGGGCGTGCAAAATAATTCAGACCCCTTAATATACTTTGTAGTGCCACCTTTTGCTGCAATTACAGCTGTAAGTCACTTGGGGTATGTCTCTATCAGTTTTGCACATCGAGAGACTGAAATTTTTGCCCATTCCTCCTTGCAAAACAGCTCGAGCTCCGTGAGGTTGGATGAAAGCGTTTGTGAACAGCAGTTTTCAGTTCTTTCCACAGATTCTCGATTGGATTCAGGTTTGGACTTTGACTTGGCCATTCTAACACCTGGATATGTTTATTTGTGAACCATTCCATTGTAGATTTTGCTTTATGTTTTGGATCATTGTCTTGTTGGAAGACAAATCTCCGTCCCAGTCTCAGGTCTTTTGCAGACTCCATAAGGTTTTCTTCCAGAATGGTCCTGTATTTAGCTCCATCCATCTTCCCATCAATTTTAGCCATCTTCCCTGTCCCTGCTGAAGAAAAGCAGGCCCAAACCATGATGCTGCCACCACCATGTTTGATAGTGGGGATGGTGTGTTCAGGGTAATGAGCTTTGTTGCTTGTACGCCAAACATAATGTTTTGCATTGTTGCCAAAAAGTTCGATTTTGGTTTCATCTGACCAGAGCACCTTCTTTCACATGTTTGGTGTGTCTCCCAGGTGGCTTGTGGAAAACTTACTTTAAACAACACTTTTTATGGATATCTTTTAGAAATGGCTTTCTTCTTGCCACTTTTCCATAACGGCCAGATTTGTACAGTATACAACTGATTATTGTCCGATGGACAGACTCGTTCACCTCAGCTGTAGATCTCTGTAGTTCATCCAGAGTGATCAAGGGGCTCTTGGCTGCATCTCTGATCAATCTTCTCCTTGTATGAGCTGAAAGTTTAGAGGGACGGCCGGGTCTTGGTAGATTTGCAGTGGTCTGATTCTCCTTCCATTTCAATATTATCGCTTGCACAGTGCTCCTTGGGATGTTTAAAGCTTGGAAAATCTTTCTGTATCCAAATCCGGCTTTAAACTTCTCCACAACAGTATCTCAGACCTGCCTGGTGTGTTCCTTGTTCTTCATGATGCTCTCTGTGCTTTCAACAGACCTCTGAGACTATCACAGAGCAGGTGCATTTATACGGAGACTTGATTACACACAGGTGGATTCTATTTATCATCATTAGTCATTTAGGTCAACATTGGATCATTCAGTGATCCTCACTGAACTTCTGGAGAGAGTTTGCTACACTGAAAGTAAAGGGGCTGAATAATTTTGCTCACCCAATTTGTCAGTTTTTTATTTGTTTAAAAAGTTTGAAATATTCAATAAAATTTCTTCCACTTCATGATTGTGTCCCACTTGTTGTTTCTACTTCACAAAAAATTACAGTTTTATATCTTTATGTTTGAAGCCTGAAATGTGGCAAAAGGTCAAAATGTTCAAGGGGGCCGAATACTTTCGCAAGGCACTGTGCATGCGAGACAAATTTATAATACGGGACAGTTTGATTTACTCTGCATAGAAAGTCCAGCTCAATGAACATGAGCAGATGTTGGCTATACTGACTCCATTTTAAGCATGTCTGATGTTGACAGGCTTGAGACTGCATCAACTTAAACGTTAGAAATCATAAACAATATAATCTAAAACAGACATGTAAACGTGTGCCGTTTTATTCAAATTGAAAAAAGTTACCCAAGTTTTCAGACCTTTTATAAACGATTGCAACTAACATGGCCACAGTAGGAGGAGTGGTGGGGGGTATGTTAATGTTATTCCCTGGCGATGCACAGTCTGTCATAATGCAAATATATATCTACTGTCACGGTTGAAGTTAAGGTAGGCAGGAGGCAGGAGCATTTCTCAAAGGTGAAATATTTATTGAACTAAGAAAACAGGGAGAAAGAACTTCCCTACAAAATAACCAACTTAATATTCTTGAAAAAACATAACATTAGACTTTCATAAAGACTGGAGTACATACCAATGACAGCAGACAATGACCAACAACAAGGAAATGAACAGAGTGGATTAAATAGGGAACTAATGAGTAACATAAACCAGGTGTGAACACAGAACTACACTCAACTAAAACAGGAAGGACCAGTGGCGTCGCCAGAGTATTTTTTTGGCATAATGGTGGGGCTAATCCACACAGAGGTAGGGCTCAAATCAATGTTTGATTTTCAATGTGAATCCATGCACAACAGAATAGAGCATAACATTATTCCCAGTACTGACTCTTTTTTTCACACGCAAATTAAATCTAGAGCAACCGACATGGATAGTCGCTACTGAGTTTAGGTAATAGTCTATTTGCGGTATTTCAACTCGTAAATTTTGTCTGGCAAACCTGTCCAATACACACCCAATAGGGATGGGCAGATCGATCCAAAAATATAGGCTATATATTTCGTTTTTTTAAGATTGATTCTAGCGTAAATAGGATCAGGTACCAATTTCATTTTCTCTGTTTTACATTAACCTTTTCCAAAGAATAGAACTGCCAGTGTGATGTTCCGTTATAGTGAACACACACACAAACTATCAACGGAGAGAGAGCGAGAGCACAAGCAAAATCGCTCCAATTATTTTTTAAGTCATATTACAATATTAACAAACCCATCCAATGTGTGACCATGTATGTCGATTGCTGAAATATTTAAACTAAATCGACCATGTAGCCACACGAAAAAAACTAACAGTTTTTAAAGTACAGTATACAACTGTTAATACAAAACAGTACAATCTCATTTTACAAATATTATCTATTTCCTAAATATATTGTGAAGATAAATTTAAATGTTAACAAACTTAAAAAAGATTCCATGTGGGCATAAAAAGAAAATACGAAGTGAATGAACTAAGTGTTTTAATTGCTGGTTTTATAACTCAGTCTAACCAGTAGATACGCACCTCAATTATTTCTGTTTGCGTGTGCACGCAGTACATTATTGTGCTTGCGAGAGATAGGCATGTCTTTTCATATTCCATAAAACTGTTTAATCTTGACCAATAGATAACCTCACCTTTCATGTTTGTGGATAATCTTGATTTTGCACCTGTATGTTTTGTTAGTTTATTACTATTTAGCGAACTCCATGATTACACATTAACAATGCACACTAGCCAAGTAACCAGGATTCAAAATTAGGACCATTTACCAGCCAAATGCTGGTGAAATATGCAGGTGGCTGGTAGATTATCTTCACTCACCAGCCAACAATAACTAGGCTATAGTAATCTATTGAGTGGCTGGTAAAATCTGAACATTCACTAGCCGTTTGGCTGGTGGATGAAAAAATAAATTTTGAACCCTGCAAGTAACCTACACACGTAGAGGCGCATTAGGCTGTCCTGACTACGGTGTGTGAAGTGAGTGCTACTGTAGCGATACTGGAGCGATTTTGAGCAAGAGCCTTTTGGGCCGCTCAAACATTGCTCTGCGCTCTAGTAAACTGGGTCAGCTCCGCTCCTCGCTGCACTTCCACTCCAATCCGCTCACATACTCTGCACCGAAACCACATAAAAACGCAACCAAGTCAGCACAGTTGATATTCCATGGTGGGGCTATGGTGGGGCAAACACGATTCTTGGTAGGGCTGTAGCCCAACCAAGCCATACCTTGCCGCCGTCCCTGGGAAGGACCAAACAAGGACATACAAAGACAAAGAGGGGCAAAATCAAAAGCTGGACTGGAACACATCTAACATACAAGACAGGGGACATTGTGACAGTACCCCCCCACAAAGGAACGACTCTACACGACACAGAAGCAGCTGAGGGGCAGCCACCGGGGAAGACCAGGAAGCAGGAACTGCAAGAGGCAGCCAGTAAGGCACCGGCAGCAGAGCAGGAGGCACAGGTGGTGAACCACCTACAGGAACCGGGGCGGTGGCCAGGTAGCAGGGGACACTGGGGGCGGCCAGGCAGCATGGGACACTGGAGGCGGCCAGGCAGCAGGGGACACTGGGGGTGGCCAGGCAGCAGGGGACACTGGGGGCGGCCAGGCAACAGGGGACACTGGGGGTGGCCAGGCAACAGGGGACACTGCCAGGCAACAGGAAAGCCTGGAGCAGCCGGTGGCTCAGCAAGCTTGGCGACAACAGCCGGTAGGTCTGGAGAGTAGCTTGGCAGTCACAGCAGGTTGCACTGGTAGCGTAGCAGCAGCAGGCGGCACTGGTAGCATAGCAGCAGACTCTGGCTGAGGCACGGCCGCTGAAGACTCTGGCCGAGGCACGGCCGCGGAAGACTCTGGCCGAGGCACGGCCGCGGAAGACTCTGGCCGAGGCATGGCCGCTGAAGACTCTGGCTCAGGCACGGCCGCTGAAGACTCTGGCTCAGGCACGGCCGCTGAAGACTCTGGCTCAGGCACGGCCACTGAAGACTCTGGCTGAAACGTAGCTGCTGAGGCATCTGGCTGTAGTGTAGCTGCTGTGGACTTGGCCTGTAGAATAGCTGGCTGTAGCGTAGCTTCTGACCATAACAACGAATCAGCAGTGCCCTCAAGTAACGACTCAGCAGTGACGCCTTGTGGCGGTTCAGTGGCAAAAACCAGTGATGACTCAGCGACAGTAAGAAGTGAAAGTAAGTCCTGAAACAGGCTGGCAAAGTCCTTGTATGATTGAAGAACTGGATCCTCTGTCTCCCAAAGATCCTCTGCATAATCTGTAGTAGTATTTTCACAAGGCATTGTGGATGATTTTCACAAGGCATTGTATTTGTATGTTTCAATTTGTTTGATCGCACACATAGAAAATCTGTATGGACGACAGTATAATTATTAATTTACTTTAAGAACATCTTGTAATGGAATAGTATCAAGTCACAATGAAGTGCATTGTAATACCCGCAATGCTGTTTGGAATCAGGAGGCCTCAATGCTGTTTGGAAGCAGGAGATTTGCCGGAATAAACAGCCCTCATTGTTTTTAGGGAGTTCTGGATCCTGTACCACCAATTACGTCATGGGATGTTTCTGATAAGGGCATTTGAGAGCACGTCAAAACACATTAACATAAATTAACAAAAAGGGATGACCAATTACATCATGGCATAATACAGTGAAAGAGAATGGAGGAGAAAGTCACCAAAGTCAACCAGCCTGAAGAACTGTAGGCCTGGGTTGGAGATGGAGATCCTCAGAGGAAGTAGGGAAGGTGGTATAACCTCCCCTTGGACACATTGGAGGGTCATAACCAAAATATGCCCGAAGTCTCTGGTATTCCTCCTCCTGTGTTTCCTCTGGAAATGTTGTCTCCATTTTGAATAGGTTGGCCATTCTGTCTTGGTTGAAGGTAAGGTAGGCAGGAGCGTTTCTCAAAGGTGAAGAATTTACTGAACTAAGAAAACCGGGAAAAAAAAAATCTCTACAAAATAACCAGCTTAATATACTTGAAAACACAGAACATTAGACTTCCCTTGAAAAATAACAAACATAATATACTCAAAAACACAGAACATTAGACTTTCAAAACTGGAGTACATACCAATGACAGCAGACAATGACCAACAACAAGGGAACAAATTTCTTTCATGCTTCTAACACATCAACTTTGAAAACAAAATGAAGAATGTTTTGGCACACAGGTGCTGGAAACATTCCTCAGAGATTTTGTTTCATATTGATATTTCTGCATCATGCAGTTGGTGCAGATTTGTTGGCTGCACATCCATGATGCAAATCTCCCGTTCCATCACATCCAGGGGTGTAGTGGTAAAAAAAGAGGTGGGTAAACTATAAATTCTATGATCAGGTGGACCACGACACGGTCATCGGTAAGGTGGGCCACGCCCTACCGGTGTATGTGTATCCTGATGACATCGCTAAAGGCTGTTATTTCTTGGTACCAAGAGTATCACTGGTTGTTCCCTCATAGGTCACACAATCACTATTTATTTCATACGTTAATCTAAGTTCTTGTTAAAAAGACTTAGATTAAGAAATCTATGATTGAAATCTATAAAGTTTACTAAATGACAAAACAGAGAGAACAAAAATATTTGAGAGAGAGAGGGAGGCTCATATCCAGGGCTTCCAACGCAATGTACTTGTACATAATGGTGACGCATTATGCTCCTGTGTTTGTCTTTCTAGCAGAATGTTCAAGTACATTCTCACAGGTGAAAAACAACTTCTCTCTCCTCTCTGTTCCTTCTCTCTTGAATTGTCCTGTTTCTGTTTCTTCATTCACTGTTTGTCTTACCTTTTTTACTCCACTTTACTCATGTCCTCTCTCTGTCTCCTCTCTCTGTGCTCTCTGCATCAGTCTGTTTCACCTCTGTCTGTAAAATGAAGATAAAATGGAAAGGACATCGCACCACAAAGATTTTACACCACACCCTGTCAAGTATCCGGTCACATTATAAGGACTATAGGTTAACCCTTTCAGACATAATAATTATTTAGCATGCATTCAATGTTTAGGTATGAATGCTATAGCCTATCTACACCCTGTGTCAGTACCATTTCAATGTTTAGGTATGAATGCTATATCGCCTATCTACACCCTGTGTCAGTACCATTTCAATGTTTAGGTATGAATGCTATATAGCCTATCTACACCCTGTGTCAGTACCATTTCAATGTTTAGGTATGAATGCTATATAGCCTATCTACACCCTGTGTCAGTACCATTTCAATGTTTAGGTATGAATGCTATATAGCCTATCTACACATTGTGCCAATACCATTTCGAGAAGGGCAAAGAGGAAGGGGGATTTTCCCTTACATTTATTTCAAATGGTAGCCAGTCAGAGTTAACTAGCCCAGTTATTTCTATATGGAATTTATTATGTCTGGGATTTAAAGCCATGTAGCTTCATCTAAAATTAGTTGTGAAGACATTATACTCTCGATTGTGTTTTATTGGTGAGCTAATTATGATAAATTAAACTCTATTTCAGGCTACACCGCAAACGCATTTGGTTAATATTACTATAACAATAACTTTAATATTACTATAACAATAACTAACTGACTAGAAGGGAGCTTGTTTTCACTAACTTTCAGTGGCTTAAATGCCAGAGAATGCATGCAATTACATCCAGTTATTTATCTGATAATATTTCCAGAATTTTACTTGTAACATGGGCTAAAGGGAATAGGTAGAGGCGACTTGCAACTTCGTGTCTAAAAGGGGTAATAATCAACGCCACGACTTATTGAGTCAGTGGCATGAATCTACCGTGAACTAAATTAACCTAAAAAACATGACGTTTAGTACTGTTTTCCGAGCTCACTCACGTTGGGCTTGTAGCTGAAGCCGTTTGCTGGCATCAGGAGGGTTGCTGTCTTGAACACTCTTAAAAAAACTGGCGGATATCCATTTTTAAAATCCATTCATTACACGAGATGCGATAGTGTAGGCTGGGGGCGGGGCGCTGTGTCGTTACGACACCTTTTCATTCTCTATACCAGCGCAATATGGATAGAGTTCGTTTTAGGTTTAACAACCTATGAAACTAATAATGAACAATATGAAACTAAAATGACATAAGCTTAATTTAGAATGGCTTAGGAAAAATAGACTATTTAGAGGTGGATAAACGCAATTTAGAGGTGGATAAACGCACTTTGTAGGTGGGTAAACGCTATTTCCGAATTTCGGGAGGTGCGTTAACGGCGTTTACGTGCGTTTAGCCTCCACTACATCCCTGATCATATCCCAAAGGTGCTGGATTGGATTGAGATCAGGGGCCTCATTTATAAAACTTTGCGGTGGATTTGTATTAGGAGTAGCGTACGGATGAAAGACAGGACGTGCGTACCCAAAGAAATATTCAGATTTATAAAACCGTGCGCACGCACATCCTACGCCGTTTTCCCTTTATAAATCACAATCAACTCTAAATGTGGCGCAGCTTTTGCGGCTGCATGTCACGCCTATAATTGCCCATAAAAAGTCAGTGAAACGCCCCGAAATTAATATTAATTGATTGAGAAATCATAACAAACAGAGAGAGGAAAACCAAGAAAATAAACTTCACTCAATGTGAAGTAGAAAATATTGTTGGCGAGGTGGAAAAGAGGAGGAAAATGTTGTTTGAAGGGCAAAGTGTGCCTATTACCAATGCCGGAAAGCTGTTGGAGTGGCAAAAGGTTGCAGATGCTGTAAGAAAGTCAGACCGTGGCCCAAATAAAAAGTGGTCAGATATCAGTCGATGTCAAAGCGTCTGGCGCTTCATCGCGAAAGTGTGTCTGCCACGGGTGGGGGAAAATTGGTTACATTATAGCAACATGTCTGCATCACAAATTATTTGGACATTGATCGAATGAAAATGCTTTCGATTAATGAAAGCATTTTAATTCTGATTTGGTGCCCTTATTATGGCAACATGAGTGCAGTCAATAGCACCGATTACATATGGGAAACCGGACATAGCTGCAAATTGCGCTTTTTGTTTGCCTGTTCACCCGCAGTGTAAGGAAACTTTATGTAATCATGCGACACACCAATTACACCTATTAATACGTCTGGCATAACCCGGCTAAGGGTTGGCTGTGAAATCCAAGACCTGTCAGCCAATTACCTCTGGAAAGTGCCAGTCGCCAGAAATCCAAGTGTTGTAAGGACTTGAAGTGGGACTGGCACGGCGTGGTTTCTCCGAGTGCTCCTCTGTAACGCTGCGCCCAATAGAGCACAGAGGTCCAACAGGACGCCCCGAGGAAAGTCTTCTTGCTGTCTGACAATGCGTTCCCTCTGAATCCTTCCATTTGCCACATCTTCTAACAGCGCAAGATCAGCCATTGCGCGTCATTACGCATTGGATTGGCATCATGGCTTTTTATGACCATGCAGGTGATTGTATCTGATCAGCTATAGATGTCGGTATTCATGTAATTGTAAATGGGATTATGCGCAAATGGAATTAATTCCAGCTTTAAAAATGGTTAAGACATCCGTCACGATGGAACAATTGATGGATGGAAATTAAACGGACTAACGGCATATAGCCTACATGAACACCATGATTCCGTAGTTGATTACATTTATGAACACAACTTTCCCCAGTTGGTCAATATAGACATCTGTAACGTCCAGCCCTACTGGGCTGTTTATGGACTTCCTTTTGTTTAGTGTCTCTTGTGGTTATGTCTCCCTTGTTGCTTTCAGTGTTTACACAGTGGTTTAGTTTGTTAGATTTATTCCTCATGTGTCCTCATTGTTACTGCCCTGTGTGTGTTTGGAGTTCAGGTTCCTCCCCAATGTGTGGTATATGCCACCCTCTTGTGCCCCTGTTGTGTATTCCATGTTCCCATCCCTCACTCCCATGTCTTGTCACATGTTTCATGTTAACCAATAGATCACGTTGTAGTTTATTCCCAAGTCCAGGTGTTTTACATTGTCTTCGTTAGTATGTGTATTTAGGTTTAGTGTTTGGTCTTGTCTCTTGTCGTTCAATGTATCCTGTTACGTGTCCTGTTTCGGTGTCTCCAGTTCTTTCTTATTTTACACACTCGCCCCACGTGGCAGTATTATTTTCTTTATTGAATAAAAGTGATTGCATTATTGAAACCTTCACGCTTGTCTCTAATTATCTGAGAGGATATGTGACAACATCTATCTAATCTAATGTATATCTGCTCCACCAGACGGACGCATCGACAAGGATGTGTTTTAAACATTATTTTGTTTACCATATTATTTATGAGGATGAATTACATAACATGGCAATATAATTACAGAACATATTTGAGTGTTCTTCTTGCAAATATGTCTTTGTTTGCATTTAAGTTGGCTACAATCTTGTTTTATGTAATTTGTATTCCACCACAGGCTGTTGATTGTAAGAATGGCTTTGTGAAATGTTCATATTATTAAGGAGAGGCAGTATTTCGATTTCGTTTAGCTACACAACGGTCTGCAGTTTCAGACAGCTTCACGTGTTTCACACATCTGCCGGCGGTGTCGCCATTTCTCATTTCACCCGTTTTTGTGCGTACGCATGGGTCAGAGTTTCCGTGAAGGCCCGCAAATTTCCCCCCTCAAGTTTGCTTTTTATAAATCCCAATTATTGCGTAGAGAGCGGCGTACGCCTTCTTTTGTGTGTACGCCACGTTTATAAATGAGGCCCCTGGTGACTGGAGGCCATTTGAGTACTGTGAACTCAGAAACTATTTTGAGATGTGAACTTTATGACATGGTGCGTTATCTAGCTGGAGGTAGCCATTACAAGATTGGTACACTGTGGTCATAAAGGGATGGACATGGTCAGCAACAAATACCAGGTAGACTATGGCATTCAAACAATGCTCAATTAGTAAAGGTACCCAAAGAAAATATCCCTCAGACTACCACACCACCACTAGCCTGAACCGGTGATAAAAGGCAGTATGGATCCATGCTTTCAGGATGTTAATGCCAAATTCAGACCCCACCATCTGAATTCTGCAGTCAAAATTGAGACTCATCAGACCAGTCAATGTTTTTCAGTATTCTATTGTTGAATTTGGGTGGGTCCGTACTAATTGTTGCCTCTACCCGGTGTGGCCTTCTGCTACTGTAGCCCATCTGCTTCAAGGTCGATGTGTTGTGCTTTCAGAGATGCTCTTCTGCATACTGTACCTTGGTTGTAACAAGTGTTTTTTTGAGTTACTGTTGCCTTTCTATCAGCTCAAACCAGTCTGGTCATTCTCCTCTGACCTCTGCCATCAACAAGGCATTTTCCTCCAGAGAACTGCAGCTCACTTGACTTTTTCCCTTTTTTTGGACCATACTCTGTTATCCCTAGAGATGGTTGTGTGGGGAAATACCAGTAGATCAGCACTTTCTGAAATACTCAAACCAGCCCACCTGGCACCAACAAACATGCCACGTTCAAAGCCACTTTATCAATTTTCATCTTCATTCTGATGCTTGGTTTGAACTTCAGCAGATCGTCTTGGCCATGTCTACATGCCTAAATGCATTGACTTGGTGCCATATTATTGACTAATTAGATAAATGCTTTAATGAGCAGTAATGAACAGGTATACCTAACGTAGTGGCCTGTGAGTGTATATGCATAGGTCAGCTTCCTTGTTGAAACATTTGGATACATTGTATCATGCAGTGTTGCACTTAATCACTGGAACAAACTTTTGCACACATCATTCCCTGTTATACCCTTCAGTTGCCTTTGATTCCTTGACTTTTAGAAGGTCCAGACAAATGGTTGATTTTGTTTTAAAAGGCTCTATTACAGAAAATTCCTAGCTATCTAAAATAAAAATTAATTAGCCAAATGTATATATGTGACACGTTCACAAGACTTGTTGGTAATAGAGATATCACAGGTTCACTCTGAGTTAGGTAAAACTATGTTTGAAAACCATGCCTCACACTCATGGAATGAGTTACAAAACAAACACAAGCCAGAGTTGTTATAGGTTCAATTTCATACTGCACAGTTGATGTTGTAGTTTAAGCAGTCACAATTACAACCAAGCTCTAAGATGTAAAGAAAAAACATAACTAAATTAAACAATAGATCATTTTATTACCAACAACACAAGATCATGTTTAATGGGAATGCTAAATGGGACCAAGTGTGGGATATGTGCTTTAAAACACAGACAAATAAGAGACCTCCTCCATGAAACTGGTTGAATTGGTTGAGGTACATTCCTGCCCGTAGCTCGTCAGTTCCATGAAGGGTAAAGAACATGGAGGACACATTTGTACTTTACCTGTAATTGCAATTAATGAAAACCAAACTTTTCTGTATTTTCAGAAACATTAATGAATATGTTGTACTGAAATGAACCACTGTCTAATGCTTCAAGAATTGCAACATATTTTGGCTAGATAGCCAGGAGGGGGAACAGTTTCAGCGGTTGTGCTAGTTGCCTTTCTGTTGTGATGAGTCTGTCAATTCATATAAAAATATATATATATATATATATATCTTATGGATGTTCTAGTAAAAACAAGTTAAATGCTATGGAAGTTTAAACCACCGTCTAATTCTTAAAGGATTGCAGCACAGGCAGGCTTTATACTGCCACCCAGCTGCACCTAAACCCAATTAGGAAGGAAACCCTCCAACCACACCCATCATCACTATGCAAAACAGAAAATACAACCAACATTACTGGCAGAGAGAATGTGAGCGCTCTCTTACTTAATCAGTGGAGATCAGGGAACCTTAATTGACGAGGATGGGCTCATAATAATGTCTGGACTGGAGTAAATGGAATAGTAACTCATACTGTGTTTAATGATTTAATGTGTTTAACTCCATTAATTTACTCCAGTCCAGACATTAATATGAGTCCATCCTCCTCAATTTCACCAGCCTCCACTGCACTTAATGTACAAATTTTACAAAGCCCTACCTTGGAGAGTTGGATATTATTCCCTTAATTTCCATTATTTGCCAATGTGACTAGCTAGCATCCACAGCTTGCACAGTACACACATGCATACACACTTCTTTCTTCAAGTGCAGATTGTGTAGGCTACTTCAAATCATGTGGTCTTCAGCTGGGGAGGGTGAATGTTATTCCCAGACACTTCAGAACAAATGTGCTGTTGACAATAATTCAGATGAGGTTAACAGCAGAGATGTCTATGGGAAAACGTAACACACTGAGGTGGCACAAATTCTATTTGCAGTGTGATGCCTTCCTGTGAAACCGGGCCTGTTCACTGCACAATTCTTATCTTCCGCAACCCAGCTGTCGGTCAGGACCCAGAGATCACAACTGTAAGGAAAACAGGTGCACACAACTCTCACTTGAACTACACCTAAAACAGCTGTACATTGTTCTCAAATCCATAATGTTGTGCATACCATAAGCCTATCCTGGCAAATAGGATCGGTCACACATTGTGGCAATAAGCAACTATTCTAAAATCTTTAGAATAGCATGACCCTTCCCTTTTTTCCAGGTACAAATCACATACATTTCAACCAGTTCCTAATGTGTAAAATGTTCAAGACTAATGTGTAATTAATACTAATATAAATTGCTGATTTGAATTTGGGCATGTTAGGAATTAGTAAAAGGTATAGCCAATTAATTAATGTGAGTCTCGGATGGTACACAACTGTACTATCCCTACTGTGATTTGCAGTATTTTTAAAGCACAAAAAGGACAGGGCTAGATAAAGGTGAACATAATTCCACTAACCGAAGATGGCTTAAATTAGAATATTGAATTCACCTTGAATACAAGGTCCAATAAAAATTGTTTTTTGACTTATGCTTTTATCCCAACCCTGCAAAGTGGCTGCCATATTGGACGCCAAGGGAGCAATTACGGTTAACACTTGCTCAGGGACAGAACTGTAAAGTATGTTTGCTGAAACTAACAGCCTAATTAGTTTGCTGCCTGCTTTTATTAACCTGATGGAGAGTATTCTGTTTGGCTCGACACAATCGGGTTAAATTGGGCAGGTACCTATGGTCGAAAGGAGAGCTAGGTGTGGGCTGAGCACATTTGGTTATAAATATTCTGCCTACAACAATATCTAATAAAAATGCATCAGTTAATCAACAGAGCTTATGCAGAATACTTGACAAAAGAAAAATATTATTTTGTTCTATTCTATGCATTACAACATGCAATGTTGGATACAATTTGCCAAATCAAAAAGCACTAGCACAAAAATAATATGCAAAACAAAAATTAAACAGATCAGTTGCTGAACTACCAGGAACTAGGCCAGCATAATTTACAGACATACCATCAGTTGATAAACTACAAAAACATAAATCAACAAGTAGTTACATGAATATGTAACATACAATGTTAGCAATTAACTTCAGCAAATGGGCTATATCTTCATATTGCATTTGGCTCAAGAACAACACAGAACTGATGCTAAGGCTTAGGAAAAAGATGGTGATTACCTTGTTGTCCATGGAGGAATGCCTCGAAGTTGATCAGATGCATTGAAAAAATGACTTTAAAAAAGTAAGACAACAATATATTTGAGGGGATATTTGCTTGAAATAAGTGCAAAACATCTGCCAATGGAAAGAGACAAATTACACTTTTTTCAGGGCATATTTACTAAAAACGTGTGTAATTAATATGGATGGAAATGTATATTATTTAAGGGTGGTTAAATGTTTTTTTTGTATACTGGAAACAAGATAAATCTACTTCTTTATCAAAGGAACAAGCCTTTTTAGACATGATTATTTGCAGTGTAACCCCCGATGTCTGCTATTTCCTGCTGGTACAGTTCTAACTTTTGAAAAATTGAGGTTGTTAGTTCTTTTGACCCCATCATTTAAAGGTATGATGAGCAACAACCCGGTTAACCCAAATGCCTCTTCTTCCCCAGTAACATCCCCCTAGGTTGTTGCTGTAAATACCAATTGGTTCTCCATCAACTTACAGTACCTTGTCTTTGTCCTAACTAGAGCAGGAAACCAGCAGGCTCTGGCCCTCTTAGGATAAGATTTGAATACCTCTGACCTGGAGTATTAATTTTAAACTTACAGTCTGTTCCTAGATACATCTAAAACAAAAATGATTTATTTCAAAACATTCATTAGTCCTAATTCAAATCCTAAAAGTCTTCAGGGATGATTTAAGCCTACAGTATGTCCCATTTTGACTACTGTTCATGACTAAATAGGTATACAGTATAAAATGGTATATATACTAGACTAAAATTTCAAATTATTTGAAATAATTTATTCATTGAAAAATTACTATTAACTATTATTATATTACTATTAAAATAACTATTAACATGAACAATTTTATGCAGGGCATTAATTTGTCCAATTAACCTACTCTGAGATATTTATGTAAAGTTAAATGTCACAATTTAGTGTCCAAAAATCTGTATTTTTCATGTACATTTTGATAACTCAATCTTGAGAAACATAAGCCACTTCTTTCTTAATCCAGGTCTTAAAACCTGGGAACAAAAGCCCCCCCAAAAAACAGAGATACAGTTAGGTCCATAAATGTACATCAACTAAATAAGAATTTTCTGCTGTCTATCACAGTATATAGGAATTAAAATTTAAGCACATTTTATGAGGTCCCCCAGTATTTGGGGCTCAAACATATTTGAACAAACAAACACAAGCATGAAATATAGCTGCGAGCAGCGATTGCGGGCCCAAGCCGCTGGCACCGCAACCCAGGTGCCTTCAAGCCGGTGGCACCGCAACCCCGGTGCCTTTAATTACCTTTTAAGAGCCACGTTCACTCATTCAAATAAAGAGCATTTTTCCATGTGGGTGAAATTCATTGTTCCTCACCTTACTTGATGTCAGGTTTCAGATCAC
>JACXGM010002532.1:0-12387 GCA_016801145.1 Umbra pygmaea
CTTCAGATCCCCCACCCGGTACAGCCAGAAGAGGACTGGCCACCCCCTTGAGTCTGGCCTCTCTCTAGGTTTCTTCCTAGGTCCCTCCTACTAGGGAGTTTTTCCTAGCCACTGTGCATCACTTGTGTTGCTTGCTTTTGGGGGTCTCGGGCCAGGTGTCTGTCAAAGCACTTTGTGACAACTGCTGTTGTAAAAAGGGTTTTATAAAATAAATTTGATTGATTGATTGATTTTTCCAAATGGGAGAGGGCGGTGTGTGCCGTCAGTGCGATTGCATCGTCTGTAGATCTGTTGGGGCGCTATGTTTCTATGCGTGCGCTGTCTGTTTTGCAAAATAAACCGATTCTGTCTAGAGATAGACTGAGTCCTATTTGCTCCTTACATCAATGCACTCTTGTATTCTTTCTTAATAATTAGACACATCAGTATCAGTGCTGTAACAGTGTGTAATAGTGTTGAAATAGTGTGTATAAGTATTTAAATAGTGTGTATTAGTGTTGTTGTAGTGTTTAATAGTGTGTATTCGTATTGTAACAGTGTGTAATAATGTGTATCAGTATTGTAACAGTGTGTAATAGTGTATATGTTTTGTAATAGTGTGTATCAGTGTTGTAATAGTGTGTAATAGTGTTGTAACAGTGTGTAATAGTGTGTATCAGTGTTGTAACAGTGTGTAATAGTGTGTATCCTTTTTGTAATAGTGTGAAATAGTGTGTATTAATGTTGTTGTAGTGTTTAATAGTGTGTATTAGTTTTGTAATACTGTGTATTAGTATTGCAACAGTGTGTAATAAAGTGTATCAGTGTTGTAACAGTGTGTAAGTGTGTATCCGTTTTGTAATAGTGTGTATCAGTGTTGTAACAGTGTGTAATAATGTGTATTAGTTTTGAAATATTAGTAGAAATTGAGAAAGAGGATAAGAGCATCTAAATTTATATGATGAGCATAATCCAAGAGATCCATAACCGTCGTATGCAAAAGTTTAGGCACCCCTGACAATTTCCAGGATTTTCATTTATAAATAATTGGCTGTTTAGATCAGCAATTAAATTTTGATCTATCAAATAACTGAAGGATACAGTAATATTTCAGTAGTGAAATGAGGTTCATTGGATTAACAGAAAATGTGCAATATGTATCAAAACGAAATTAGACATTTTATTGAATTGAATACCTTTAACTACCTAGCACTGATTAATTGTTACACACAATTGGTTTGGTAAGCTCATTAAGCCTTGAACATCATAGACAGGTGCATCCAATCATGAGAAAAGGTATTTAAGGTGGCCAATTCGCCTTTGGCTAAACCACACCCTAGAATGTAGATTGACCAATCACAGCGCAGCCAAGAACGAGCTCCCACATAGGTCAGACAATTTTTCACAGCGCTCCATTAATTTTAACACAGGAATCTCATATTTTTGGTCTCGGCAGGCTATTACCGTCATTCAGCGCACTTTGCACAAGGAGAAGCTGTACGGGAGAGTGATGCGGAGGAAGCCTTTTTTGCACACACACCACAAACAGAGTCGCTTGAGGTATGCAAATGCACATTTGGACAAGTCAGCTTCATTTTGGAAGAATGTGTTGTGGACAAAGATTAAGTTATTTAGTCATAACAAGGGGTGTTATGCATGGCGGCAAAATAACACAACATTCCAAGACAAACACTTGCTACCAAGAGTAAAATGTGGTGGAGGTTCCATCATGCTGTGGGGCTGTGTGGCCAGTGCCGGTACTGGGAATCTTGTTAAAGTTGAGGGTCGCAGGGATTCCACTCAATATCAGCAGATACTTGAGAATAATGTAGAGGAATCAGTTCCAAAGTTGTAGTTACACCAAGGCTGGATATTTCAACAAGACAATGATCCAAAACACTGCTCAATCTACTCTGGCATTTATTACTCAGACATAAACTATGTTCCCTAAATACAGACATCTATTCAATCAATCAACTGTATTTTATAAAGCCCTTTTAACAACAGCAGTGGTCACAAAGTGCTTTGACAGACACCCGGCCTAAAACCCCAAAGAGCAAGAGACAACAAGTGATGCACAATGGCTAGGAAAAACCCCATAGTAGGAGGGACCTAGGAAGAAACCTAGAGGGGCTGGACTGAAGGGGCTGGCCAGTACTCTAGTGGCTGTATAGGGTGGGGATCAGTGTTCAAATAGTTTCCATAAATGGAAAAAGGAATGGGTGGGCTGTGACCACAGTCATTTTATAGCATCAACACAATTCAGTGGTCTTTGGCAGGGACAAAGGGACACATTCTACAGAGGTACTATCCTAGTGTTATTTATCTTAAACTGCAAATTTACATTCCAAATAATCTACCTCTATTTTAGACCATATTTGCACTGTACAGTATTTTTCTATCGAACTGAATACCGTTTTTGTGTAACTGTATACTTTAATGTTTGTACTTTGTGTAACTTCATGCCGTCTTGTTTGCGACTTATCTTGGCCAGACTTATCTTGGCCAGGTCATGATTGCAAATGAGAACTTGTTCTAAATTGATAAACTGGTTAAATAAAGGTAAGAAATAAATAACATCTGGAGTCACTAGGCAGAAACATGATCACCAAAAGCAGTAACGTGGGCAGCAACACAGCGAGGTGGGCACAGGACAGAGACAGGAAGGAGTCCTCCGGCCATGGGGTCTTGAAGCATGTTCAAAGGGTTTGGTTCCTCCTAGGATCAACATGACATTAGAGTGGGCATGCCCTGGGTCTAGTACCTCGATATAACTCTGACATCAAAAATAAATATATAAACTGTCTCTTGTCACCAGTCACAAACCAATGTAACATAAGTGGGGACTGAAAAAGGACAGAATGTACCTAGAACCCTGGCACATAAACTATGCAGAATATAGTTTAGGAGCAGCCTATGGGATGAATGCATGATGCCTGCAGTATACTCAACGTTCCCGGTGGGGATTACGAGCGCGTGAGCTAAGGGCGCGCACCTTTTTTTTTTCAGTGACACACGACAAAACTAAAGCAGGAAGCATGGACGAGTTCAAGGGCACAGTAAACGATTCATAATAACACAGTTAATGGTTCATAATAAAACTGTAAATGGTTCATAACAACACAGTTAAAATCATCTTAGCCACTATTGACATTAACAACAACGCTGTTGCTAGTTCCGCCACTGTTTACCTTTTTCTTCTTCTTCTAGTCCGTAGAAATATTAAAGTCGGTAGCCTCTCCTCAGTTGCGACACCTCTGTTCAGGAGAAGACTGAAACTAGTGTCGCGAGCACCACGCACAAGTATAAATAGTTACGGCGCTCCCATGACATCACTTTGGCGCACGCCAGGTCGGGAACGTTGAGTGTACCGCATGCTTGAGTGTGTTCATTGTGATGGTTGCCCCCTAATGGAGTGCTTGCACCCTCTCTTGGAGTCCTTTAGTCAGTGCTCCACTCCACTGTGTACAGTACAGAACAGTATGTATGTTGGTTGTCCCATGGACTCTGTCACATCACGTTTAATTCCGCTCAATAGATCGTTTTATGTTCCCGTCAACAACATATGGCTGACCACTTATTTAAAAGAGTATTTAGCCCGTTAGTGTTACATCAGGTCTAGTGCTGTTTATTTTTGTACCATTTTTAACTCAGCTAAGTCCTTTAGTTTTACAAGTGTGTTTTTGACAGTAAACACTGTTTATTTTCCCTTAATCTCCTTGACATTTGCCTCACCTCTCCCGGCATTCTACAGTGTGTTAAAGTCAGAATAATCTCCTCCACCCCAACCAGTCAGGCTTCAAGACGAGTCACTCTACTGAGACTGCTCTACTCAATGTAACAGAATGAGACTGCTCTACTCAATGTAATAGAAGCTCTTCGCAAGGCCCAACCTAAATCGCTCTCATCTGTTCTCATTCTTCTAGATCTATCTGCAGCCTTCTACACTGTGAACAATCACATCCAGAAGCGTGATGCAAGGGGGCAAATTGTGCACAACACACGGAAACAGGTGCCCACAAATACTGATATTAAAAGGAAAATCCACTTGGTAAAAAAATCTGAGTGGGCACGTGCTGATGACACTCAAATATTTCTCTCCTTCCCCCCTTCTGACATCCAGCTAAAAAACCCACGTTTCTCCATGCCTAGCTAATAACTCTGCATGGATGACAGCACATCACCTCAAGCTCAACCCTGACAAGACTGAGCTATCTTCTTTCATGGGAATCCCTGTCACGCAACCTTGGCGTGATCCTGGACGATACCCTCTCATTCTCTGCAAACATCAAGGCTGTGACTCGTTTCTGCAGGTTCATGCTCTATAAGATTCACCGATCACGACCTTACCTCACCCAGGAAGCAGCCCAGGTAGTCATCCAGGCACTCATCTCACATCTGGATTACTGCAACTCATTCCTAGACGTTCAGTCTATCCATAGCCTGTCTCATTTTCTGAATATGCAATTTGGACCTACACTGATTTAAATGTGTGAGTGACATGGGTCCATGTTTTTGTGTTGCTGGCTATTATCAACACAGTCTAACACCAAGTTAATGAAACTTCAACTTTGTTGCTGTTTTGGCAGCAAAAGGGGGACTTACACAATATAAGGCATGTGTGCATAATGTTATGGCCAATCAGTGTATGCAGTTCTGTATAGTCTCACATTGTATGAAGAATATGTAATTACTTTATAATTTCACCAGAACAAATGAATAGGGTTGAGAAAGGGAAAAAATGTCTTTGTCAAAATGTAAATATTATTAACACTTTCTGAGGAAAATACTTAAGGTAGGTGCATGTTCATACTAGTGTGGACACACCTTATGGACTATTCACTGAAAATGTGTATATAATTGCCTAACACTAAGTGCTACAGCTGGCCCAGCATGTTTTCTTACTAGTCTAATATGTACTATTTAAAATTAAAAATGAAAGGAATAAAAAGTCTTACATAAAATGTTGAAATGTGGCCTAGTCCAAATTGTACACTTTGTGATATTGACCCGCAAATGATAAAAGGTGAATGAGCCACTAGGTAAGTACAGTAATGTTCAGTATGTAGGTAGAGAAGGGAATGAGTGAAACATCAAAAAAATTCAGAATTCAACAGTAAATATAGGGTGAGGGAGGGTGGCATTACCTTGAGAGTTTGAGTTCAGTGAACTGTCAATGCAGGGGTGATGGGGTGGGCGTTACCACTGAGTTTGTGTTCAGCAGGGTAACAGCAGAGGGGAAGTAGTTCCATTGTAACGGCTCAAATTCTACAAATAGCACCTTTAATACACTGCTCAAAGAAAGGGGACACTCAATCATCACAGTATTACACCAAGTCAATTAAACTTCAGGGATCTCAATCTGTCCAGTTAGAAATCATAAGCAATTGTGTATCAGTGTAACCTGTTTATGTCCAAATGAAAGTGACTACAGGTTCACTGGAGGCAACAGCAAGACAACCCCCAAATGGTTTGGCAGGTGGAGGACACAGAGAATTGCTCTATTTTTCTCCTTCCTGAATGATTCTTCTTCTGTTTTGCTTTTTGCTAGTGTCCTTCTCACTACCTGCAACCAAACGGTCGGAAACAGACTCCATGTAGGTGGCATGAGGGCTTGACGCCCTCTAGTGGGACCTGTGCTCACAGCCCAGCACCGTGCATTTCTATTGGCATCCCCAGAAAACACCAGAATTGGCAGGTTCGCCATTGGTGCCCCGTTCTCTTCACAAATGAGAACAGGTTTACACTGAGCATATGTGACAGATGTGTTTGTGGGGACGCTCTGGTGAACGCTATGCTGCCTGCAACATCATCCAGCATGACCGGTTTAGCAGTGAGTCAGTGCTGGTCTGGGGAGGCATATACTTGAAGGGTCACACAGACCTCCACATGCTAGCCTATGGTATCCTGACTGCTTTAAGGTACTGGGATGAAATCCTCAGACCCACCCTCAGACCTTATGCTTGTGTAGTGGGCTGTGGGTTCCTCTTGGTGCAGAAAAATGCCTGGCCTCATGTGGCCAGTGTGAAGGCAGTTCATGGATGACAAAGGCATTGATGCCATTGACTGGCTCTCATGTTCCCCAGACCTGAATCCCTTTGAGAACCTCTGCAACGTTACGTATGAGTACATCCGACACAGTAGCACCACAGACTGTCCAAAAGCTCACAGATGCCCTGATCCAGGTCTGTTGTCAGAAGTGCATATAGGCACATGATGAAATGCACACAAGTTGGAACAGCCTGTGATTTCAATTTTTTACTGTGGTTTCTGTGTGAATTTGATTCCAGCCCATTTCCATTGACTGTTGTTTCAATTTGTTTTTCAACAAATTAAACAAAGTAGCCTACAGTCAAAAGTTTGATCTTTAGTGTGGGGGGGGGTGAGGTTTATATGTTAATCATGCACTATGTAACTTATTCGAAAAACACAAAAACAATGTTTTAGGACTAGCAGACATTAGGAAATTGAATTTTGGATCCAGGAGTTGAAAATATAGACTTAAACAATACAAAATACAGACAATAGTAGAATAGCAAAATTCACATTTCACAATAACTATGAACAACTTAGTTATTATGGACAAAATAATGTGTATTTTTGGAAATTTGAACATTTTCTAAAGATTTTTTATAGTACACACATGTAAAATTCTGGCCAACCGGACAGATTAATGAAATGTTACATAGTGCAGCTTTAACATAATATTATGTTTTTTCCCCGTGACCTGTGTTTGAATTGCTGACATTTATTTAAACATTTTATTTATTTTGATCTTTAATATGTTTCGGTCATCGAGACCCAATGTGTGACTTCAGGTTTTCCACACTGTTTTTTTTTTAGCAGTGTATGTACATAATATTTCAGTTTAATTCATAAGATAGAAGCCTCCCAACGTTCAAGGGGAAAGTGGTACACTGATTAATTTATTACAATATATCAGGATGTTTAGCAGCAATAAATTTGTTACCCTGAAGAACACAAACTCTCAACATTAACACCCACCCCCGGTCCCATTGACTGTTCACTAAACTACATTTTGTTGCGATGGATTTTTACTCCATGAGAAAAGTTTTATCCAACAGAAAATAGGTTTGATGAAATGAATACACCAATGTTTGGTTTATTGATTAATGATCAATGTCCTATCGCCGCCAGGTCAATCACTTTCTATTTGGCAGTATTACAGTGTTTTTAAATTTGGTGTCTGGTGCGACATTCCCGCACTTGAGCACCAGTAATGATAATACATCACCCAGCAATGACTGGTTTACCAGAGTGGAAAAGGAGAGCAACCATTGTGCAAGGAGGGGCTAACATTACAGGAACTAGGAGTATGCTGTGAAATGCTGCAGAAAAACCAAAGAAGCATCTAAGTAAAAATCCTGATGCTCCAGATGAAAAACGAACTCGGTGTTCAGATGAAGGATTAGTCTAACGTAGGCATACATCATAAACTCATGTCGACAGTGTTTGTGTTATTACTCTCACTGCCAGACGGTGGACAGAAATTCTGCACTGTAGCTTTAAGGAACTATATTGAGCCATTACATCACTGCCTGTTCCACTAGGGGAGGGGTTACCAACACTGGTCCTGGAGAGCTACCAGCCTGTACTGCACCTCAACTGCACATAATGTAGCCTCATTCAGCTTATCAACCAGCTAATTATTAAACTCAGGTGTGCTAGTTTAGGTTTGGAGTGAAAACCTACAGGGTGGAAGCTCTCCAGGACCAGGGTTGGTAACCCCTGCCTTAAGGTATAAAAATGAGGTAACCACATGCAATAACCCTCCTGGTAAAATACAGTGGTGGGTCAGTGATATTTTGGGGCTGTTTTAAGTTGGTCAAGATTGATGGCATAATGAATTCCACCAAGTATCAGGTAGTTCTGGCTGACAATCTGGTTGCCTCTGCCAGAAGGCTGGTTCCATTGCAACATTAATAAAGAACATTAATTTAGTACAGTGTTTCTCATATTTTGAGTTTCTCAAAAATTATTTTGTTTATGTTTTTAAAGAATTGTTTGTGCACTTCCAGTCAGGGTCCCTGTAATTTTGGAGCCCACCAATGTCCAAAAATAGCTAATCAATGTGTTTGTAATGTCATCTCTCCACATTAAATAAAAATTATAGCTCAGAAAACACAAAGTGATTTAAAAACAAAACACTGCAGAAGTTTAATATAATTTTGTTTGTAAAATATATGACACTGTGCATGTTACAGTAATGCACCTCGAAAATATTGTAGTAAGATTGAGCCTAGCTACAGGAAAAGAGACTATGAATGAAACAACAAAGGCTTTTATTATACATTTTTTTATTTTGTATTAGAAATGTTGTTTGGTGAAACAAAAACAGCAAATAACAGTGACTTCCTTCAGTTTCTTGTGTTTTCATTTTGTTTAATAAATTTTGTGGCACTACTAGGAGTGGTGTTTTCTAGTCAAGTGAGATCCAATGTTTGGTGGGTCCACAACATTCTGTCTTCTGTCAGCTTACAAACAATCAAAGACTTGTTCAAAATGAAGTCTAATCTGTTCTGGTAAAATTTCAGGTCAGTCATGCCAGTGTCTGCTGTACCGCATGTGCACCTTGGCCAACATCTGACTATGCCACTTCTATATATATTTTCCCCATATTTCCTTTCAACTTCAAAATCTTTTTTTTTAAAGGTAGGAATTTCAATGCAAGCTTAAATAGGCCATCACATTTTAGTGTGATGTGTAGACAGCTTCATCCTCTTGCTGCCATCTCATTCCTTTAGAACTTGTGTGTCAGCAAGGATGTTC
The DNA here is from genome assembly GCA_016801145.1 of Umbra pygmaea. Lineage (NCBI taxonomy): Eukaryota > Metazoa > Chordata > Actinopteri > Esociformes > Umbridae > Umbra > Umbra pygmaea. The sequence goes on from JACXGM010002532.1 coordinate 8,770, forward strand.
AGTTCCCAGTGGAGAAATCTGTAGGTTCAACAATACAGTTTAACAATAAGGTTAAAACAACTTGACACTTGAAAGTAGGGATGCACCGATTCCGATACTGGGATTGGAAATGTGTCCGGTACTGGCCAAATAGACGGAATCGGGTATTGGCATACAGAGTCCGATACCATGATCCGATACCACGTCCTAATAAGGTGTAGTAAACACAAGAATAGTTGTAGTGACGGGTCGTTCAGAGCAAAGGCAAAGTGAACTGTTATTGTCCATGTATCCTTACTGCATGAACAATAAAAAGTGTTCTAAGCATGTTTCTAGGAAAATTAGGCTGAGTACAAAACAGCTATAATCTGTTTTAAGCGGTGGCGCAAATTTAGGGCTGCAACAACGAATCGATGAAATCGATAAAAATCTATTATAATTGTTGGCGACAAATTTCATTATCGATTCGTTGGGTCTATGTTGCTGCTCGCTGTGTGGTGGAGCTACGTCACTTAAAGAAAAGAAAAAAGTTTAAAATGTCTGACCAAAATCTTCAATATTATGGCAGAACTTCACTTTAAATTAAAAACTTTTTACGTCCAAACTCTGTAAAACATAAATGGCATGGCACTGGAGCACCACCGTAATGTGGGAGCACTTAAAAGAAAAAAGCTTGGCGCGATAAGTGAAGGGGACTCAACAGCATGGTAAGTTACTACATAATAATAGCATGCGTTGCGTTTTGAAATGAGGAATAGTTCCTCCCACAGCAGATAGTTCTTATCAAATAGCTGGTGTTTGGTCGCGATCCAGCTTAAAAGGTCTATTATTGAATCAATTCTACTTCAAACTTGAATGACAAGTGTATTTAACAAGCTGGCTAATTAATGTTTGTGGTAGAGCCGACTTAGTAGAGCTAACGTTAATCTAGCAAGCTCATTAACACTACCTGGGAGTGCTCAAGTAAACAAGCAAAGAGTTTTAGTGCAAAACTAATTTAAAACGCAAACCAGATCTTACTATTACAGTATTACAACATATGCTACCATGTACATCTTCAGGGATGCTAATTTGTTAATCGTTTCACTATGTGATTTACTTTTATCATTTTTTCAACTACCGTTGTGCACCGTAGAAACTCCAAAGTCCGTTTCAAAATAAAAGTAATCTAAAAACAGTAAATATGTCAAAATTAACTTAAACAGGTAAAATACATAAAGCAACAAAGTTACTATTCAACAGGCCTTATTATAAGGTTATTTACAACTATGTTCTATAAAAGTTTTTTTGTTCAAGGTTTTTTATTAAGGCAAAACAATATTTCAAAACATTTTACAAACGAAAGAATCCCCCTCCCAAGCCCTATAAAAGCTGTTTTGTAGACAAAATACCATATTTTGCACCTTACTAAAGAAATGAGAATATCTTTTGCACATGTTTTATAGCATACATTTAGGTCTGTTATGTGTTCAAATTGTCAATTTGGAATAACATTTATTTAAAAAAAGAGTTATGGAAATACTTGTTAGTCTGTTTATCCGATTCATCGATTAATCGAAGAAATAATCCACAGATTAATCGATTATCCAAATAATCGTTAGTTGCAGCCCTACGCAAATTAAAAACTATTTATTTTACATTACATTTACATGCATTTCCTCTTCTACAGTATTAGCCTATGAAAAGTTTACAAAAACTACTGACAGCATCAAAAGGTTAAAAGAATAAGACAGAAAACTAATTTGAATTGATTGTTGTCGCTAATCAACCACGGTGGGAAATGAGGGTGCTTTTTTGACATTGGTACCATCCTAGCCTAATCAAACAGCCACAGTGGTGAGTGGATTGTAAACCGTATAATGTTTTATTATGTGTTATTACTTCAAGCATTTCATGTCTCGGATTTGACAAAAATGACACGTTAGTCGAGGTGCATATATAACGCGGAGCTAGTCAGTGAGAAATACAGCCTGCGTTGTCACAGACATACAGTACAGTGTAGTACAGACAGAAAAAATATAGTTAGCTCCCCAGAATGAAGAGCCCTTCTGCTGGGTCAGCACCAGTGGACAAGATTAAGTGAATGTAGAGTATATCGAAGACACATTGCGTTTAGTTACTTAAATTAGGAATATGGTGCGAATATGAAAAGATAATATTATCCAGATGAAAGAAATCAAGCTGGGAGCAGAATGCTAAGCGCTCATTGGATGATTGGGCTGTCAGTAAAACAATGACTGGTGTTGTTCGTTGAGTCTGGGTTTATGATTGGATTCTGATAAGAGGAGCTCTCGTTTAACCAGAGAAACATACACGTGGACTCACTCACAAATGTAACGGGAGGCTGTTCAACTTCTCAATGACAAACTTAATTAAATTAGAATCTGTTGGAAATCCAAAAAAATTATTTGCCAGAATTGGGTTTACTATTAATAATTGTTGTACTGTGTTTGGTTACATTGATGAAGACCCATAGATTAGACGAGAACTAATTTAGCCAGTGTTTAGATTATTTCATTATTAATGTCAGACATGTTTTTTCAAACAGATTATTCTAACATAAAATCTACAAAAGTATAGATTTTAAGCTGATCCAACCAATATTTGGCACAAATTAAGTGTGAAATGCTGTTGGATGAACAACATGCTGGCTGGTAAAATGTGGGTATCCACCAGCCTGGCTGAGGTGTTGGGTCTGAAAAGGCCCCTACCAAACTGTAGAGTAAAATTACCTTTTGGATTTGCTGAAAGATGTAACTGCAATTAGATTCACTACAGACATTCAGAGTCCAATGTCTCTATTAAGTCTGACAGCACAATGGGGGGATGCAAGTTTTCCATTATGTAGTATTAAAACACTGGTATCGGATCGGTACTCAAAATTCAGGACTCAGATTGGTATTGGCAATGAAAAAGTGTTATCGGTGTATCCCTTTTTGAAAGTCAACAAAATCCGTTCAAGCAGGCTAGTTTGTTATTTCAGTCTTACTGATTATGACATTGTGATATAGACTAGTATTTAAGGAGCAGAGTTTCTGAGTGGGAACATGATCATTCATTGTCTGAGCATCTGCTTAACAACGTCTCCTACCTCTTAGTATCTTATGATGAGCTGTGCAGCAGTGGAGGTCTTCAGCAGCTGTTCTGTCATCACTTCAGCAGGAGACAAGCAGACAACAGTCAATGTCAACAAATAAAAAAATTAATCTGGTCCCAATTGAACATGGCTAATTATCAACAGGTTCCAACTGGCTTATTCATCCGCTCTCCTAAATACTTGCCCTGATAGGTTGAGTCAACTTCCCTGTAGGGATGGGACGATTACCGGTTTCACGGTAAACCACAATAAAATGTCCGTACGGTTAGTTTTACCGTTTAAAATTTAATTTTTATTAAAACCGTCTTTGATTACCGTGATTTTGAAAACTCACGGTAAATCCTGTCCAGCCAGAATTAGTCTGACGCAGGTGCGCGCATGCAACTTTGTTTGTTGCACGAGAAGTCAAGGCGGAAGTCAGTAGCTGTTTCTCAATGTCAAGGATCCTTCCTCAATGTCAAGGAGCGTTCACACCTGCCATTTTTTGTGGGCGTCAGGGCGACGAGTCTCAATGTATTCTCTATGGTACAAGACGAATTGGG